>JAWPHD010003662.1:0-210202 GCA_037043455.1 Cyrtodaria siliqua
TTGTAGATGCTGTTTCCTTAGGTCAGGCTACTCTTATTGTAGATGCTGTAATTCCTTAGGTCAGGCTTCTCTCATTGTAGATGCTGTAATTCCTTAGGTCAGACTACTCTTATTGTAGATGCTGTTTCTTTAGATCAGGCTACTCTCATTGTAGATGCTGTAATTCCTTAGGTCAGGCTACTCTTATTGTAGATGTTGTAATTCCTTATGTCAGGCTACTATCATTGTAGATACTGTAATTCCTTAGATCAGACTACTCTTATTGTAGATTCTTTTTCCTTAGGTCAGACTACTCTTATTGTAGATGCTGTTTCCTTAGATCAGACTATTCTTATTGTAGATTCTGTAATTCCTTAGGTCAGGCTACTCTTATTGTAGATGCTGTAATTCCTTAGGTCAGTTTACTCTCATTGTAGATGCTGTAATTCCTTAGGTCAGACTACTCTTATTGTAGATGCTTTTTCCTTAGATCAGGCTACTCTTATTGTAGATGCTGTAATTCCTTATGTCAGGATACTCTTATTGTAGATGCTGTAATTCCTTAGGTCAGGCTACTCTCATTGTAGATGCTGTCCGGGTTGTAAAATAACACTCGACCGCTCGCCATGGCGACCAGAATGTCACGGAGGTAGAGTCAAAAATCCTAAATACTAGACCGATCGGTCGATAAAAAAAAGAGCGAACTTTTCACTTTCAATAAGTGCGTGTTGGTTACTAGGTTAAAGGACCGTATTATCGTAATGTTTCCATTGAAATTTTACTGAATTTTGTAAAGTTTACAAATCTGGCAGGTGCGCGAGAAATTTTGATTTCCATGATATTTACGTTAGCGTCATATATGAGTCTTTATATTATAAAATCCTTTAATATTAAGAAAAATTATAAGGTCAACTTAAAAGTTGGTAAGGTCAAGTGACTTTTTTCAACTGGTAGACCTACAGGTCAAGTAGCTCTTGAAATATTTTACACCCCTGGCTGTAATTCCTTTAGTCAGGCTACTCTCATTGTAGATGCTGTAATTCCTTATGTCAGGCTACTCTTATTGTAGAAGCTGTTTTCTTAGATCAGGCTACTCTCATTGTAGATTCTGTAATTCCTTAGGTCAGGCTACTCTTATTGTAGATGCTGTAATTTTTTAGATCAGGCTACTCTCATTGTAGATGCTGTAATTCCTTAGGTCAGGCTACTCTTATTGTAGATGCTGTAATTCCTTAGTTCAGGCTACTCTCATTGTAGATGCTGTTATTCCTAAGGTCTGGCTACTCTCATTGTAGATGCTGTAATTCCTTAGGTCAGACTACTCTTATTGTAGATGCTGTTTCCTTAGATCAGGCTACTCTTATTGTAGATGCTGTAATTCCTTAGGTCATGATACTCTTATTGTAGATGCTGTAATTCCTTAGGTCAGGCTACTATCATTGTAGATGCTGTAATTCCTTAGGTCAGGCTACTCTTAGTGTAGATGCTGTTTCCTTAGATCAGGCTACTATCATTGTAGATGCTGTAATTCCTTAGGTCAGGCTACTCTCATTGTAGATGCTGTAATTCCTTAGGTCAGGCTACTATCATTGTAGATGCTGTAATTCCTTAGGTCAGACTACTCTTATTGTAGATGCTGTTTCCTAAGGTCAGGCTACTCTTATTGTAAATGCTGTAATTCCTTAGGTCAGGCTACTCTCATTGTAGATGCTATAATTCCTTGGGTCAGACTGCTCTTATTGTAGATGCTGTTTCCTTAGATAAGGCTATTCTTATTGTAGATGCTGTAATTCCTTAGGTCAGGCTACTCTTATTGTAGATGCTGTAATTCCTTAGGTCAGGCTACTCTCATTGTAGACGCTGTAATTCCTTAGGTCAGGCTACTCTTATTGTAGATGCTGTTTCCTTAGGTCAGGCTACTCTTATTGTAGATGCTGTAATTCCTTAGGTCAGGCTTCTCTCATTGTAGATGCTGTAATTCTTAGGTCTGACTACTCTTATTGTAGATGCTGTTTCCTTAGGTCAGGCTACTCTTATTGTAGATGCTGTAATTCCTTAGGTCAGGATACTGTTATTGTAGGTACTCTAATTCCTTAGTTCAGAATACTCTTTATTGTAGATGCTCTAATTCCTTAGGTCGGAATACTCTTATTGTAGATACTATAATTCCTTAGGTCAGGATTCACTTATTGTAAATACTCTTAATTCCTTCAGAATACTCTTTATTGTGTAGGCTTGAATTCTTTAGGTCAGAATCCTCCCATTGTAGATACTCTAATTCCTTAGGTCAGTATACTCTTATTGTAGATACTCTTATTCCTTAGTTCAGAATACTCTATTGTAGATGCTGTATTTCCTTATGTCAGAATACTCTTATTGTAGATAATCTAATTCCTTATGTCAGTATACTCTTATTGCAGATACTCTTATTCCGTAAGTCAGGATACTTTTGTTATACCCCCACAAACGAAGTTTGGAGGGGTATATAGGAGTGAGCTTGTCGGTCCGTTGGTCGGTCTGTTTGTTTCCGGAAGATAACTCATGAAAGGGTTGATGGATTTAAATAATATTTGGTACACGGGTATAACACCATAAAATACAAGTCAAGTTCGACTTTTGTTACAAACCACCACTTTTTGACGGAGTTATTGCCCCTTTTCAACTTAGAATTTGCTAAAAACCGGTTTCCGGACGATAACTCATGAAAGGGTCGACGGATTTAAATAATTTTTGGTATACGGGTTTAAGACCATAAAATACAGGTCAAATTTGACTTTGGTTGCAAACCAAAAAACCGGACGATAACTCATGAAAAGTTCGACGGATTTTAATAATTTTTGGTACACGGGTTTGAGACCATAAAATACAGGTTAAGTTCGACTTTGGTTACAAACCACCAATTATTGACGGAGTTATGGCCCCTTTTCAACTTAGAATTTGCCCAAAAAACGGTGTCCGGACGATAACTCATGAAAGGGTCAACGGATTTAAATAATTTATGGTACACTGGTTTCAGACAATGAAATACAGGTTAAGTTCGACTTTGGTTACAAATCACCAATTTGTGACGGAGTAATGGCCCCTTTTCAACTAAAAATTTGCCCAAAAAACGGTGTCCGGACGTTAACTCATGAAAGGGTCAATGGATTTAAATAATATTTGGTACACGGGTGTAACACCATTAAATACAGGTCAAGTTCGACTTTGGTTACAAACCACCAATTTTTGACGGAGTTATGGCCCCTTTTCAACTTACAATTTGCCCAAAAAACAGTGTCCGGACGATAACTCATGAAAGGGTCGACGGATTTAAATAATTTTTGGTACACAGGTTTAAGACCATAAAATGCAGGTCAAGTTTGACTTTGGTTACAAACCACTAATTTTTGATGGAGTTATGGCCCCTTTTCAACTTAGAATTTGCCAAAAAAATGCTACAGTCAACTCGGAGGAACCTGCTAATTTGGGTTTGTATTAAATTTAAACAATTTATAATGCATCCTCTTCATGACCATGTCTCTTTGTATTACACTTATACATCTTTGACTTGAACGGTGTAACACGCACATTTTTGTTAGTCTTCTTCCCTGATCTCTAACAATATTGAAATTCTCCTCTCTTCTCCTCTCCTCTCATTTTTTTCCCCTGTTTATTTTCTTATTTTGTAGTTTAAATAATTTGTTTGCCATTGTCTAAATTGTATGAATATTTTGTAGCGGGAGGGCCGGATTTCTAATGTTGTAATAACTTGTGGCCCGACCCCATTTCCATGTACATTTATTGGAAATAAATATGTTTAAACTAGACTTTTCTCGTGGTTGCTTTGTTTATGTGACAAGGCGGTATTGTGGGGGTATTAATCACTTCCAGTGATAATTCTAGTTGTAAATACTCTTAATTCCTTTGTTCAGAATACTCCTTATTGTAAATAGTCTAATTCCTTAGTTCAAAATACTCTTATTGTAGATGCTCTAATTCCTTAGGTCAGAATACTCTTATTGTAGATGCTCTAATTCCTTAGGTAAGAACAATCTTATTGTAGATACTCTTATTCCTTAGGTCAGAATACCCTTATTGTAGATGCTCTAATTCCTTAGGTCAGAATACTACCATTGTAAATACTCTTAATTCCTTAGTGCAGAATACTCTTATTTTAGATGTTCTGATTCCTTAGGACAGAATACTCCCATTGTAGATACTCTAATTCTGTAGGTCAGGATACTTTTATTGTAAATACTCTAATTTCTTAGTTCAAAATACTCTTTATTGTAGATGCTCTAATTCCTTAGATCAGAATACTACCATTGTAAATACTCTAATTCCTTAGTGCAGAATACTCTTATTGTAGATACTATAATTTCTTAGGTCAGGATACTCTTATTGTAAATACATGTACTCTAATTTCTTGGTTCAAAATACTCTTTATTGTAGATGCTCTATTTCCTTAGGTTAGAATACTCTTATTGTAGATACTCTAATTCCTTAGGTCAGGATACTCTTATGGTAAATACTCTTAATTCTTTGGTTCAGATACTCTTTATTGTAGATGCTCTAATTCCTTAGATCAGGATACTCTTATTGAAGATACTTTTAATTTCTTAGGTCTGGATACTCTTTTTGAAGATACTCTAATTCTTTAGGTCAGAATACTGTTATTGTAAATACTCTAATACCTTGTCAGAATACTCTTATTGTAGATACTGTAATTCCTTAGTTCAGAATACTCTTATTGTAGATACTCTAATGCCTTAGATCAGAATACTCTTATTGTAGATACTCTAATTCCTTAGGATACTCTTATTGTAAATACTCTTAATTCCTTATTTCAGAATACTCTTTATTGTAGATGCTCTTATTCCTTAGGTCAGAATACTCTTATTGTAGATGCTCTAATTCCTTAGATCAGGATACTCTTATTGAAGATACTCTTAATTTCTTAGGTCTGGGTACTCTTTTTGTAGATACTCTAATTCCTTAGGTCAGAATACTCTTATTGTAAATACTCTAATTCCTTGTCAGAATACTCTTATTGTAGATACTGTAATTCCTTAGTTCAGAATACTCTTATTGTAGATACTCTAATTCCTTAGGTCAGAATATTTCCATTGTAGAAACTCTAATTCCTTAGGTCAGGATACTCTTATTGTAACTACTCTAATTTCTTAGTTCAGAATACTGTTTCTTGTAGATGCTCTAATTCCTGACATCAGAATACTCTTAATGTAGATACTCTAATTTCTTTGGTCAAGATACTCTCATTGTAAATACTCTAATTACTTAGTTCAGAATACTCTTTATTGTGGATACTCTAATTCCTTAGGTCAGGATACTCTTATTGTAGCTGCTTTAATTCATAAGGTCAGGATACTCTTATTGTATATATTCTAATTTGTTAGCTCAGGTTACTCTTATTGTAGATACTCTAATTCCTTAGGTCTGAATACTCTTATTTTAGATACTCTAATTTCTTACGTCAGCCTACTCTCATTATAGATGCTGTAACTTCTTACGTCTAGCTACTCTCATTGTAGATACTCTAATTCCTTAGGTCAGAATACTCGTATTGTAGATGGTCTAATTCCTTAGGTCAGAATACTCTTATTGTAGATGCTGTAATTCCTTAGGTCAGGATACTCTTATTGTAGATGGTCTAATTCCTTAGGTCAGAATACTCTTATTGTAGATGCTGTCATTCCTTAGGTCAGGATACTCTTATTGTAGATGCTCCAATTCCTTAGGTCATAATACTCCCATTGTAAGTTCTCTAATTCCTTAGGTCAGAATACTCTTATTGTAGATGCTCTAATTCCTTATGTCAGAATACTCCCATTGTAGATTCTCTAATTCCTTAGGTCAGAATACTCTTATTGTAGATGCTCTAATTCCTTATGTCAGAATACTCCCATTGTAGATTCTCTAATTCCTTAGTTCATAATACTCTTATTGTAGATGCTCTTATTCCTTAGGTAAGAATACTCTTATTGTAGATACTCTAATTCCTTAGGTCAGGATACCCTTATTGTAGATACTCTTAATTACTTAGGTCAGGATACTCTTATTTGATATACTCTAATGCCTTAGGTAAGGCTACTCTTATTGTAGATACTCTAATTCCTTAGTTCATAATACTCTTATTGTAGATGCTCTTATTCCTTAGGTAAGAATACTCTTATTGTAGATACTCTAATTCCTTAGGTCAGGATACCCTTATTGTAGATACTCTTAATTACTTAGGTCAGGATACTCTTATTTGATATACTCTAATGCCTTAGGTAAGGCTACTCGATTGTAGATACTCTAATTCCTTAGTTCATAATACTCTTATTGTAGATGCTCTTATTCCTCAGGTAAGAATACTCTTATTGTAGATACTCTAATTCCTTAGGTCAGGATACCCTTATTGTAGATACTGTAATTCCTTAGGTCAGGATACCCTTATTGTAGATACTCTTAATTACTTAGGTCAGGATACTCTTATTTGATATACTCTAATTCCTTAGGTAAGGCTACTCTTATTGTAGATACTCTAATTCCTTAGGTCAGAATACTCTTATTGTAGATGCTACACATAAATTAAATGGTCTTAATTCAAAGAAAGAACAGTCCATTATGCAGCGGGTTAAGGGTTAAATAGCTTTATCAATTCATATACAATAGTCTTGATGCAACAGCACCTGTGTTAACCTAATAGTAATGCAAAATGAAGAAGCATGGAGGTTTATCTTGGCAGGATCATCATGTATATGTGCCTCTCTAGGTTAGTAATTAGGCCTATAGGCATTTAGTTTGTAAATAATCTTATTTCTTAGTTACTCTAATTCCTTAGGTCAGGATACAGTGGTTTAGGGAATATAGAATCACTTGGGTTAAATGTCTAATTTTAAAATGAAAGGAAAAATTCTATTTAGTTTAGATTTACCCTTTTAGCTTTAGATGTATGATAGCAAAATTTCTGAAATTATTGTCCTGTAGCTGTGAATTTTTTAATATATATTTTTTTGCACAAATATTTATTCCAGTGTTGTTGGTTTTCTCTTACATGTGTTGAAAATGACGTAAAACACCATACAAACAAACAAACAAACAAACAAACAAACAAACAAACAAACAAACAAACAAACAAACAAACAAACAAACCCTGTTGATGTGATCAAGACACGTAGCTCATATACAGTAATATTTACTCTCTCTTTCTCTCTCTAGTGACCAACCCTATTGACGTGTTCAAGTCACGTAGCTCACATACGGCAATGATGCTAATGTTTACTCTCTCTCTCTCTAGTGACCAACCCTATCAACATGATCAAGTCACATAGCTCACTTACGTTAATGTTTACTCTCTCTCTCTCTCTCTAGTGACCAACCCTATCGATGTGATCAAGATACGCATGCAGCTGGAGAATGAAATGTCAGAGCAGAAAGGCTTGAGTCACCTAAAGGGGCGTTACTACAATGGCTTGGTAAAAGGGGGTGTCACAATAGTTCAGGATGAAGGCATCTCCGGCTTGTATAAGGGGTTTGTAGTGTGTCCTTTTAACAAAGATACAATGTATAAACATATGGAACAGAGATTTTTGTCTTTAGTTATTGACTGAATGAACTTCATCTTAGGGGCAATCCTGATAAACAAGAACAGAGGATAAATACGGACAGATTACAAAACTAAAAGCAAGTTTTATAGCATACCACACTTCAAAAAGGTTTCATTCATGTTTATTTTTTGATAATTTATAAATTCATCAAAAGATACATAGCAGACATTGCAGTTTTATTGCATAGCTTTCAACTACTGACAACAGTTTTCCCCCGGTTTGGGGTTTGTCTGAATGATGACATGTTCTGCAAAATTATCTATGGATATATGGCTGATCATTGTATATATTATATATATGTAATCTTTCAGATTGTTTCCGTCCCTTATAAGAGAGGGGTCTTACAGTACAATACGTCTTGGTGCTTATGAACCGCTGAAAAAAATGTTTGGGGCTACAGATCCCGCTCATACTCCTTTGTGGAAGAAAATATGTGCTGGGGCAATATCAGGTTAGTGTTTAGTTTTGGCAGACCCTGCTCTGCTCACATTCCATTGTGGAAGAAAATATATGCTGGGGGCAATATCAGGTTAGTGTTTAACTGTTTTGGCAGACCCTGCTCTGCTCACACTCCGTTGTGGAAGAAAATATGTGCTGGGGCAATATCAGGTTAGTGTTTAACTGTTTTGGCAGACCCTGCTCTGCTCACACTCCATTGTGGAAGAAAATATGTGCTGGGGCAATATCAGGTTAGTGTTTAACAGTTTTGGCAGACCCTGCTCTGCTCACACTCCATTGTGGAAAAAAATATGTGCTGGGGCAATATCAGGTTAGTGTTTAACAGTTTTGGCAGACCCTGCTCTGCTCACAATCCATTGTGGAAGAATATATGTGCTGGGGCAATATCAGGTTAGTGTTTAACAGTTTTGGCAGACCCTGCTCTGCCCACACTCTGTTGTGGAAGAAAATATGTGCTGGGGCAATATCAGGTTAGTGTCTAATTGTTTTGGCAGACCCTGCTCTACTCACACTCCATTGTGGAAAAAAATGTGTGCTGGGGCAATATCAGGTTAGTGTTTAACAGTTTTGGCAGACCCTGCTCTGCTCACACTCCATTGTGGAAAAAAATATGTGCTGGGGCAATATCAGGTTAGTGTTTAATTGTTTTGGCAGACCCTGCTCTGCTCACACTCCATTGTGGAAAAAAATATGTGCTGGGGCAATATCAGGTTAATGTTTAACAGTTTTGGCAGACCCTGCTCTGCTCACACTCCATTGTGGAAGAACATATGTGCTGGGGCAATATCAGGTTAGTGTTTAATTGTTTTGGCAGACCCTGCTCTGCTCACATTCTATTGTGGAAGAAAATATGTGCCGTGGCAATATCAGGTTAGTGTTTAATTTTTTTGGCAGACCCTGCTCTGCGGTCTGCTCTGCTCACACTCTATTGTGGAAAAAATATGTGCTGGGGCAATATCAGGTTAGTGTTTAATTGTTTTGGCAGACCCTGCTCTGCTCACACTCCATTGTGGAAGAAAATATATGCTGGGGCAATATCAGGTTAGTGTTTAATTGTTTTGGCAGACCCTGCTCTGCTCACACTCCATTGTGGGTTGTAGGACCTAAACAATATAAAAATGTGTGGTTAGTGTTTTTCATATTTTATTTAGTATTTTTATATAGAAATATAGCATTTTTTATCCAAAATACTCTTGTTTTTAGCTTTACTTTGCCAGTGTCTTTATATCAATGAAAGCTCCAATGAGTTTGAAAACCAGCCAGATCGGATTAGTAACACCAGAGTTATGGCCCTTGTTTTTGCTGAAAAATGCCATATTAAGCCTTGTTTACACTCTAGCACCTTCATTTTGTATTTGATCATTATGAAACTTTGGCAGTATATTTATATCAATGAAAGCTCAGATGAGTTCGAAAACCAGCCAGATTTGACCTGTAACACTAAAGTTATTGCCCTTGAATTAACGAAAATTGCTATATTTTGTCTTGTCAACACTCTATTGCCTCCATTTTGCATCCTAACTTTACCAAACTTTGCCAGATTGTTGGTATTGATGAAAGCTCGATCAAGTTAAAAAAACAGCCAGATTAAACTTGTAACACTAAAGTTATGGCCCTTGAATTGTTGAAAACTGTGTTAACTTTTTGATGTCAACACTCTAGCACAATCATGTTTTATCCGATCTTTACCAAACTTTAACCAAATTTGGCAAGATTTGCCAAGGCTGTCCTCTGTAGGATTGACACTGACTGTATGATTCTTATTTTTAATTGAATACAATAATACAACATACCTGTAGAGTATTACTTATCAGTATGGTGTCATAATTATGTAACTTGTTTTCCTATTTGAATTTTTTGATAGCTTTATTTTACTGCTGTTCTAAATATACTTCGTGTTATTTCTAGTCGGTTCAAAAGCTCGTTAAGAGCTTATGTTTGTATTGTTTTATGTCTTGCCAACTCAAATTAAAGCTTATCTTATCGTTATGATAGGGCTTTCATATTGCCGTATTTCAGCAAAACTTTGCAGGGATGATTACTATCAAGCCTACTTGTGCATATCATCAACATGTTTCGGTTGAATGATTTTTGGCAGAGTTATGGCCCTTTAAAGGTTTTACTACACAAACTTTGTCCGGACTAGTTCTGCTGAAACCCTGGCTGGATTTCAACGAAACTTGGCAAGGATGATCAGTGTCAAGCCTAGTTGTGCGTTTCATCACCATGTTCCGGTTAAAAGATTTTTTGCAGAGTTATGGCCCTGTAAAGGTTTTAATACACTAACTTTGTACAGACTTGTTCTCCTGAACCCCTGGCTGGATTTCAACGAAACTTGGTAGGAATGATCAGTACCAAGCCTAGTTGCGCATATCATTGCCATGTTACAGTTTAATGAAACAAACTTTGTCCGGACTAGTTCTCCATTCTGCTTTCAAGGAAACTTGGTTGCGTATATCATTGTCTTGTTCTGGTTGAATGATTTTTGGTGGAGTTATGGCCCTTTAAAGGTTTTAATACATAAGTTTTGTCCCGACTACTTTTCCTGATCCCCTGCCTGGATTTCCATGAAAGTTGGTAGGTGTGACCATTACCAAGCCTAGTTTCACATTATACCTTCATCATGTTCCAGTTGAATGATTTTTGATGGATTTATGACCCCTTACATCTGTTTTCACTAAAAACAACTCCTAGTTCTAATTTAGTAGGTTATTTAGGGACTCGAGGCACAACAATCGTATAAATGGGTTTTTGACCGCCTGCTTAAAGGGGCCCCTCTACAGGCGGTCAAAACCTATTTAAACAATTACCTTACCAAATTAGAACTAGGGCCTCTTGTATAAATTGTTAGCATGGGTCAAGGTTTTAAGTTTTTTTTTTTTTGCAGGATCAGGTTAGAGTGTCTGAGGTTATAGAGCCAGCTCACACTCCATTGTGGGTTGTAGGGGAATTAGGCTGGGGCAGTATCAGGTTAGATTGTCTGAGGCTATAGAGCCAGCTCACACTCCATTGTGGGTTGTAGGGGAATTAGGCTGGGCAGTATCAGGTTAGAGTGTTGGGGGTTATAGACCCCGATCACACTCCATTGTGAGTTGTAGGGGAAGTAGGCTGGGGCAGTATCAGGTTAGAGTTTTGGGGGTTATAGACCCCGATCACACTCCATTGTGAGTTGTAGGGGAAATAGGCTGGGCAGTATCAGGTTAGAGTGTTGGGGGTTATAGAGCCAGCTCACACGCCATTGTGGGTTGTAGGGGAAATAGGCTTGGCAGTATCAGGTTAGAGTGTTGGGGGTTATAGAGCCAGCTCACACTCCATTGTGGGTTGTAGGGGAAATAGGCTGGGCAGTATCAGGTTAGAGTGTTGGGGGTTATAGAGCCAGCTCACACTCCATTGTGGGTTGTAGGGGAAATAGGCTGGGCAGTATCAGGTTAGAGTGTTGGGGGTTATAGAGCCAGCTCACACTCCATTGTGGTTTGTAGGGGAAATAGGCTGGGGCAGTATCAGGTTAGAGTGTTGGAGGTTATAGACCCCGATCACACTCCATTGTGAGTTGTAGGGGAAATAGGCTGGGGTAGTATCAGGTCAGAGTGTTGGGGGTTATAGACCCCGATCACACTCCATTGTGAGTTGTAGGGGAAATGGGCTGGGGTAGTATCAGGTTAGAGTGTTTGTGGCTATAGACCCCTCTCACACTCCATTGTGGGTTGTAGGGTGAAAATAGGCTAGGGTAGTATCTGGTTAGATTGTTTGAGGCTATAGACCCCACTCACACTCCATTGTGGGTTGTAGGGGAAATGGGCTGGGGTAGTATCAGGTTAGACTGTTTGGGGCTATAGACCCTGCTCACACTCCATTGTGGGTTGTAGGGGGAAAATACGCTAGGGTAATATCAGGTTAGTGTATTTGGGGCTATAGACCCAGCTCACACTCCATTGTGGAAACAAATGTATCTGGCTAGTCTGTTTATTGTATGCTCTATTGTGTAAGCAAATATGTGCAGGTGCAGTTAGTTGTTTTTGCTGCCATTCCATCAAAGAAGAAAATCAATCACTAAAGAGATCATTCACTTTTAGTTTATAATGATCTATAAATTAATTAAAACAACTTTGACCTCTCGAATTTATCGTTCTTCGTGAGACGAATTTAATTTACATGAGTTAGACAAATAATTTATTCAATGACATTAGTTCCCTGCAATGGCATATACTGGACAAAATATTAGTTATTCATTAAAAGAAATTGTTTAAAATTATGTATCCTAATCAAACTGTGATAAAGTCAGTGGCATTTTGTTGATAATATCTGTAAATTCAGGGGCATAGCTGACCTTAAATGCATATATAGACAAACTACGGGCCCGGGAGCATGGTTTCGTTTTTTTCTTCTTTTTTTTCTTTCTTTAAACAGCTATGTAATGATGCGTTTTGGCATATATCTGACAGAACACTTGTGTGGTATTTGAAGACATATTTTTTTGACAAATTTGAGAATGTTAATTCTCAAATTTGACTAAGTTAAATTACCTACACTGTATAACAAAATTAGAAACAAATGTGGACCCTTAACCCTTAGCCCCTGCAGCTTCAGTTTTTATTGAATTTTTGGACTTTTCATTTTTTTCATTTTTCAAATTAATGTTTAGGCCCGGGCCTATGCCCATAGTAGGTGCACCGATGTAATTGGTGGGTATAAACCAGTTTACACACATAGAAACTGTATAATTCAGGAGCTGTTGGTAGTTCGTTTGCCACGCCCACAGATCTTGTGAAGGTACGGATGCAGGCCCAGGGGAAGCTCGGGCTGGGGCAGGAGACTAGATACAAGAACACATTCTGCGCTTTCAAGGAAATATTCCACGAGGGTGGGATACGAGCGCTTTATATCGGCATTGGACCCACTGTGAAAAGGGCGGCCATACTGACTGCTACACAGGTGTGATTATTTACTTGTTTATCTTATACAGGTGTCACTCCTGGGGAATCTGTACACAGCGAGCGTAGGGAGTGCATTAGAATCAGATCATACAAGCGTATATTTGTATCATATATGAGGAAGTGTCGATTCTTACGGATGACAGAAGGTGAACAGTACTGGTTCTACCCAGGAAAAGTGGGTGGTCTGCCTCAACCACAAAAAAAATCGACCGTCATATATAACCTTGCATGTGCTGAAAATGACGTAAAGCACCATACAAACAAAAACAAACAAAAATATTTGTATCATATAAGTGCTATCTTTCGTACAACAGCTATTGATGTAGATGCTTACTTTTAGTATGGTGATCCTATCTACTTTGTAGCGTACAGAAAAAAAATGCAAATAGTTTCTAAGTGCTATAGTTTAAGTAGTTGAAATTTTGTTGGCACATGTACATTGTATATTGATATGACTTTCACATTAATTACCACTACAGCTTTGGTATTATTATTTTTTTTACAAATTTGATACTTGATGATTTTATACATATTTTCTACAAATTATGACAATGAAATGGAATAACTAGATACAAATAACACAATTTACAAAACTGAAAAGATAAGAATGATTATCGGATATTACTTTAATAATTCCAAGTATAATTTTCTGTTTGAAATGGAGTTTCATGATAAGCCACACAAAATAAACACCAAATCTTCATACTGTTTACTAAGCTGTTTTGCAATGTACAGATTCCCCAGGAGTGGGTGTGACATACACTGGTGTGATTATTTACTTGTTTATCTTACACGGGTGTGATCTGCACAGGTGTCATTATTTATTTGTTAATCATACACAGGTTTGATTCACACATGTGTGATTATTTACTTGTTAATCTTACACAGGTGTGATCTACACAGGTGTGATTATTTACTTGTTCATCTTACACAGGTGTGATCTACACAGGTGTGATTATTTACTTGTTAATCTTACACGGGTGTGATATACACAGGTGTGATTATTTACTTGTTCATCTTACACAGGTGTGATCTACACAGGTGTGATTATTTACTTGTTCATCTTACACAGGTGTGATATACACTGGCTTGTTTATCTTACACATGTGTGATCCATATACACAGGCTTGTTTATCTTACACAGGTGTGATATACACAGGCATGGTTATTTACTTGTTTATCTTACACAGGTGTGATTCACACAGGTTATTGTTTACTTGTTTATCTTACACAGGTGTGATCCACACAGGTGATTATTTTCTTGTTTATCTTACACAAGTGTGATATACACAGGCATGCTTATTTACTTGTTTGTCTTACACGGGTGTAATATACACAGGTGTGATATACACAGGTGTGATTATTTACTTGTTCATCTTACACGGGTGTGATATACACAGGTGTGATTATTTACTTGTTCATCTTACACAGGTGTGATCTACACAGGTGTGATTATTTACTTGTTCATCTTACACAGGTGTGATCTACACAGGTGTGATTATTTACTTGTTCATCTTACACAGGTGTGATCTACACAGGTGTGATTATTTACTTGTTCATCTTACACGGGTATGATATACACAGGTGTGATTATTTACTTGTTAATCTTACACGGGTGTGATTCACACATGTGTGATTATTTACTTGTTAATCTTACACAGGTGTGATCTACACAGGTGTGATTATTTACTTGTTCATCTTACACAGGTGTGATCTACACAGGTGTGATTATTAACTTGTTCATCTTACACGGGTGTGATATACACAGGTGTGATTATTTACTTGTTTATCTTACACGGGTGTGATATACACAGGCATGATTATTTACTTGTTTGTCTTACACATGTGTGATTCACACAGGTTATTGTTTACTTGTTTATCTTACACAGGTGTGATCCATACAGGTGATTATTTTCTTGTTTACCTTACACAAGTGTGATATACACAGGTGTGATATACACAGGTGTGATTATTTACTTGTTCATCTAACACAGGTGTGATATACACAGGTGTGATTATTTACTTGTTCATCTTACACAGGTGTGATATACACAGGTGTGATTATTTACTTGTTCATTTTACACAGGTGTGATATACACAGGCTTGTTTATCTTACACATGTGTGATCCATACAGGTGATTATTTACTTGTTAATCTTACATAGGTGTGATTCACACAGGTGTGATTATTTACTTGTTAATCTTACACAGGTGTGATTATTTACTTGTTTACCTTACACAGGTGTGATTATTTACTTGTTAATCTTACACATGTGTGATATACACAGGTGTGATTATTTACTTGTTTACCTTACACAGTTGTGATTATTTACTTGTTTATCTTACACATGTGTGATATACACAGTCATGATTATTTACTTGTTCATCTTACACAGGTGTGATCCACACAGGTGATTAATTACTTGTTAATCTTACATAGGTGTGATTCACACAGGTGTGATTATTTACTTGTTAATCTTACACAGGTGTGATTATTTACTTGTTTACCTTACACAGGTGTGATTATTTACTTGTTAATCTTACACATGTGTGATATACACAGGTGTGATTATTTACTTGTTTACCTTACACAGTTGTGATTATTTACTTGTTTATCTTACACATGTGTGATATACACAGTCATGATTATTTACTTGTTCATCTTACACAGGTGTGATCCACACAGGTGATTAATTACTTGGTTATCTTACACAGGTGTGATCCACACAGGTGATTATTTACTTGTTTATCTTACACAGGTGTGATCCACACAGGTGATTATTTACTTGTTTATCTTACACAGGATACACATGTGTGATTATAAGAATCTTTCATGGGTATCTGGTGAAAATCGGAAATTCCAACACAAGTTATAATTGCTTTTATTAGGATCGAGGCTCTGCTGAGTTCGGATTAAAACAATCATACCGAGTGTTGGAATTTCCTATCTGAACTGGATACCAATGATTGATTTTTATTTTGCATATCATTTACATGCTGCGTGGTTGACGTCTTCAACTACTAATGTTACACAATGATGTGTAAGATCGGGCTTTCCATCACCCATGTAAAACGGTATACAAGAATATTTACCTACTTGTTTATCTTAGGTCCGCATGTAAAAGCTTACCTGATTAACCTTGTTTATGATAACAAATGGTACATGAAGCATTATCCCAGTGACACATTTTCAGCGGTGTTATCATAAATCTTTCAAATACGGTACTTCAAATTTGAAACAGTTTTCACCTGAACTGAAATGAAATTATCACCATAAATACTATATTTATCCTATTAGTAACTTTTTGAATTTTTTTCGTGGGGGTGGATTTATGGATACAAAAGATCAGAAAAAGGTGGGATTGGAATATGGAATTATTAAAATAAAACTAGTATTATTTCAGATTCCAGCATACGACCACTCGAAGCATGTGATCCTTAATGCCAACCTGATGGAAGAGGGAATACCTTTACACGTGACGGCTTCCATGATTGCTGGATTTTGTACGGCTTGTACTACTTCGCCAGTAGATGTTGTCAAGACACGGGTCATGAATCAGTGTAAGTATGATTATTCATTCTTCTAACATGAGTGCTTATGTTCCTTACTGCATAACACCTGCCTTGCAACAAAAGGGTTGTAGGTTCAAGCCTATGCCGGATCACTGAGCTGAGATGTTTGTATTGATGCTCCGTAACTAGTGTTAAGGCAGCCGCCTCGCATGCATGAGGTCATGGGTTCAATCATCAGCCTGGTCATACCAAAGACTTCATAAAAAGGTACAAGTAGCTTCCTTGTTCGACATTCAGCATATATGGGAGAGCTTTAGGACTGGTGCCGACGGCCCAGTATATCATGTTAAGTGTCTACTTATGTTGTTGCTTGTTTTACAGGTAAGATAACTCTACTTCTAGAATATGTTGTTGAAGGGTACAAAACTCTCTAGCATATGTTGTTTGTTTTACAGGACAGATAACTCCGCTGCTAGAACATGTTGTTTGTTTTACAGGTCATTTAACTCTGCTACTAGAACATTTTGTTTGTTTTACAGGTCAGATAACTCTGCTACTAGAATATGTTGTTTGTTTTACAGGTCAGATAACTCTGCTACTAGAATATGTTGTTTTACAGGTCAAATAACTCTGCTACTGGAATATGTTGTTTGTTTTACAGGTCAGATAACTCTGCTAGTAGAACATTTTGTTTTACAGGTCAAATAACTCTGCTACTGGAATATGTTGTTTGTTTTACAGGTCAGATAACTCTGCTACTAGAACATGTTGTTTGTTTTACAGGTCAGATAACTCTGCTACTAGAACATGTTGTTTTACAGGTCAGATAACTCTGCTACTGGAATATGTTGTTTGTTTTACAGGTCAGATAACTCTGCTACTAGAACATGTTGTTTTACAGGTCAAATAACTCTGCTACTGGAATATGTTGTTTGTTTTACAGGTCAGATAACTCTGCTACTAGAACACTTTGTTTGTTTTACAGGTCAGATAACTCTACTACTAGAACATTTTGTTTTACAGGTCAGATAACTCTGCTACTAGAACATTTTGTTTTACAGGTCAAATAACTCTACTACCAGAATATGTTGTTTGTTTTACATATCAGATAACTCTGCTACTGGAATATGTTGTTTGTTTTACAGGTCAGATAACTCTGCTACTAGAACATTTTGATTTACAGGTCAGATAACTCCACTACCAGAATATGTTGTTTGTTTTACAGGTCAGATAACTCTGCTACTAGAACATTTTGTTTTACAGGTCAGATAACTCTGCTACTGGAATATGTTGTTTGTTTTACAGGTCATACAACTGCTACTAGAATATGTTGTTGTTGTTTTTACAGGTCAGATAACTCCGCTTCTAGAAATATGCTGTTGTTTTACAGGTCAGATAACTTTGCTTCTAGAAATATGCTGTATGTTTTACAGATCAGCAGATAACTCCACTATGCTGTTTCTTGTTTACAGGTGAGGTAACTCCGCTTCTAGAAATATGCTGTTGTTTGTTTTACAGGTCAGATAACTCTGCTTTTAGTATATGTTTGTTTTACAGGTCAGTTAACTTTGCTTTTATATGTTGTTTGTTTTACAGGTCAGACAACTCTGCAATCCAGAATATGTTGTTGTTGTTTTTACAGGTCAGACAACTCTGCTACTGGAATATGTTGTTCTTTGTTTTATAGGTTAGATAACTATGCTGTTGTTTGTTTAACAGGTCAGGTTACTCCGTTTCTGAAAATTAACTGTTGTTTGTTTAACAGAACAGATAACTTCGCTTTTAGAAATATGCTATTGTTTGTTTTACAGGTCAGATATCTCTGCTTCTAGAAATATGCTGTTGTTTGTTTTGCAGGTCAGATAACTCTGCTTCTAGAAATTTGCTGTTGTTTGTTTTACAGGTCAGATAAATCTACTTCTAAAATATGCTGTGGTTTATTTTACAGTTCAGAGAACTCTGCTACCAGAATATGTTGTTTGTTTTACAGGTCAGATAACTCTGCTACTGGAATATGTTGTTTGTTTTACAGGTCAGTTTACTTTTCTTTTATAATATGTTGTTTGTTTTACAGGTCATATAACTGCTACTAGAATATGTTGTTGTTGTTTTTACAGGTCAGATAACTCCGCTTCTAGAAATATGCTGTTGTTTTACAGGTCAGATAAGTTTGATTCTCGAAATATGCTGTTGTTTGTTTAACAGAACAAATAACTCTGCTTCTAGAAATATGCTGTTGTTTGTTTTACAGGTCAGATAACTCTGCTTCTAGTATATGTTTGTTTTACAGGTCAGTTAACTTTACTTTTATATGTTGTTTGTTTTACAGGTCAGACAACTCTGCAATCCAGAATATGTTGTTGTTGTTTTTACAGGTCAGACAACTCTGCTACTGGAATATGTTGTTCTTTGTTTTATAGGTTAGATAACTATGCTGTTGTTTGTTTAACAGGACAGGTTACTCCGTTTCTGAAAATAATGCTGTTGTTTGTTTAACAGAACAGATAACTCCACTTTTAGAAATATGCTATTGTTTGTTTTACAGGTCAGATAACTCTGCTTCTAGAAATATGCTGTTGTTTGTTTCGCAGGGCAGATAACTCTGCTTCTAGAATATGTTGTTTGTTTTACAGGTCAGACAACTCTGCTACTAGAATATGTTGTTCCTTGTTTTACAGATCAGATAACTCCGCTTCTAGAAATATGCTGTTGTTTGTTTTACAGATCAGATATCTCCGCTTCTAGAAATATGCTGTTGTTTGTTTTACAGATCAGATAACTCCACTTCCAGAAATATGCTGTTGTTTGTTTTACAGGTCAGACAACTCCGCTTCTAGAAATATGCTGTTGTTTGTTTTACAGATCAGATAACTCCGCTTCTAGAAATATGCTGTTGTTTTACAGATCAGATAACTCCGCTTCTAAAAATATGCTATTGTTTGTTTTTCAGGGCAGATAACTTTGCTTCCTCTGCTTCTAGAAATATGCTGTTGTTTGTTTTACAGGTCAGCTAATTCTTCTTCTAGAATATGTTGTTTGTTTTACAGGTCAGATAACTCTGCTACTGGAATATGTTGTTTGTTTGTTATCAGGTCAGATAACTCTGCTTCTAGCAATATGTTGTTGTTTGTTTTACACTGTAACAGGTCAGATAACTGCTCTTCTAGAAATATGTTGTTTGTTTTACAGGTCAGATAACAAAGCCTTACAAGTCAGCATTTGATTGCTTCTTCAAAACGTTGCATAGAGAGGGACCTTTAGGACTCTACAAAGGTTTCATGCCAAATTGGATGAGAATTGGGCCACACACGATAGTTACATTCTTTATATTTGAACAGCTACGTAAGCTAATAGGGATGGTCCCAGTGTGAATTTACCAGAAATCAGAATAATTAATGCGATAGTGTGATATACCCTGGACTGATATTCACCAGTATTTTTGAGTCTGATGATCAGACACAAATCTACGATTTTAAGACTGCTTGGTAATAGATTAAAATATTGAACTCAGATTAAAGTGCTGGCACCAAGTTCACAAATAAACTTATGTCAGATTCCATGCTCAAGCTCAAAACTGAAATCTTTTGACATCATACTTAATGGACTTGGAATTACTTTAAATGTTACACAAATAGGGATAAGCAACTATTACAACTGCCCTGAAAATTTCCGTGAAAAACGTTAATGAAAAAAGTTAAATAGCTAAAACAAATACTTAAGTTTTGAGCTGAAGCTTGAAATGGGACATATTTTATCTCGATGTACATGGAGGAGGGGCCTTGTTCATTCCTGTTTAAGTTTGTTCATGAACATGGGGCCTGGGCCTGTAAAACAGAATCGCCTTTGGATGAATACGGCTGAGTTCTATTGTTTCTGTTTAATGTTAGTTCAAACCTAAGATTTTAGTCTGATTCTTAGACAATAACATATTGGTGAATATTAGTCCTGCAGGAGTTACCAGGAGTGGCTTCAGGACATAATGTGGTGTATGGGCATTTGAGCAAACCTCACAACGAAAATGAAGCACTATCTACTGGATACTAAGAATGTAAGGTTAATGAATGGTTTCAGTGTTATATAAATTGTAAAATCCCAAAGATGTCGAAAGCATGTGTTAAAATGACCAAAAAGGGTAAATTCAGTAAAACAGTACCCTATACTCAGAAATGTGTCTTTATATATGATAGTATTACAATTTAGTTTTAAAGGGGTTAATGCACTATTTTTAAATAATTACTTGAAAGAGCTCTGAAAAACTTGAAAAAAGCTGAAATAATTTTCAAAATGCCATAAAAAATAAAGGAGATATTTATGCTTTATTTAAAAGACATTTTGGTAAAAAGGCGTGATGACGTCATCGTTCCAATATGGCCACCTCCATTTATGTTTCATTGCAAATTTCCAATAGGTCATATCTGTTTTTATTATTGATGGCATTTTGATAATTCTTACAGCTTTTTTCAAGTTCAGAGCCCTTTAAAATAAACCTTGTTTGAAAATATTGCATTAACCCCTTTAATCAACATGTTTTTCAAGTTTTTTTCACTTTGGAGGATGTGAATACTGTAATAACAATTGCTATGTACACGATTTTATTTCATTGTTTGTTCTTGTTATTATTTTATACTCAAATATACAGTAACTGTTGTGTATGTTATACTTATGATTACAACATTTTCCGACGGCATTTTATATACGCTAACTTTTTACTGTAGAAATTCAGGGAAAAAACGTTTCTGTTGCAATCTTAAATCTTGTTTGATATTTTTTACATAACTTGAGTATCTGTATATTTATCATTACAACATTATCTGTAGGGCTGTCATTGATTCTTTTCGCCCCGTATGGTTGCCGGGGGCCCCGTTTGGTCACGGGGCAAAGAATACGGCCACTGCAGATCCCTTTGGAGAGGTAGGCAGAGGGGTAGAATCCCCCCAAATTCATGTTCATTTTATCGTTTTTTGTTCATGTTCATTAAAGGTCTTCATCATGATCCCTGCATTGTTTCAGGTGCTATCTCGCTCGCATCAAAAGAGCAATGGCAGAAAAACAATAACGTGGCTCCAGCGTAAATGGAGTTTCTACGATAGAATTTGCAGGAACTCAGCAGTTCAGGGTGAGAAGGTTCTAGGCCCATTTTCCATATTTTATCTCGAAGTACATGGAAGATGAGCCTGGCATGTTCATGCCTTTTAGGCGCCATATAACCTTTTCATGTGTTGGTTCGCCTTAAAACCCCAATTCAACCATTGATTATTTTCAGACAATCAATATATCAATACTTTTTTCTTCAGAAATCGATCTAAACAGAAAAGAAAACACCATTTTGTTATCTGAACATCCATTTAAAAACAACATACCGGTATACATGTTTTAACATTTGAAATGAATAAAATGCTTGAGCAGGTACAGCATTTTAGTCAATATATCGTAGATATTTTTCCTAAGATATATTGATATGGTTGATACGTTTTGCACCCTATCAATGACAGCCCTAACGTTTATCTGATGGGCAGTTTAAATACTTTTTATATCGATATTGAATGTGAATGATTTTTATGTGAAGCCTTATTTACTTACAATTCTTTTCGCCCGAAGTTTATATCTTCGAGTATCCCTTTTATCCAAATATCTTCCCTTTTATGTTTGTGGAGTTACATACTATGCTTCTACTTTTATTCAGACCATTTACGGATCTTGACTTAGCGATCACAATGTCGTCCTGGTGTATGTTTGTCCATCCGTCCGTTCGTTCGTCCATCCGTCCATGCATCTGACTTTCATTATTTATATCTGCTTCATTACTGGCAGGATTTTCACTAAACTTTAGCAAAATGTTCCTTATATGGATCTTACATCTTGTGTAAAATGTTGGGTCGCTGTGACCTACTTTCGAGAAAATATAGGTCACGTCCGGTCTAACTGTTTCTGTGAATGCTACCTTTCCTGTTGGACTTTTATACCTACTTGTTCAATAAGTTGATGCATTTGCATTTGTATGAATTTATGAACTCATTGATTTTAAAATATAAATTTTATAGTTTTTGCTTTAACATGAAAGTTCAGCGATCTATATTGAAATTGCAATTCAGTCTCGGCCAGCTAAGACCGTATCATGCACATGTCTTATTTGAATATATAGGTCTGGGCAGATAAGGCCCACTAGCAATTAGCTAGTCAATATTTGACAACGTCAAATGTTTATACATCAGTTACACTTGCTGACATCACTTGCTATTTATCACAAGATTAAAGTAAGAAATTAGCATTTATTTAACTCGAAAATACATTTTTTGAAAGTCATAGAATTTTTCAAAATCTCGCCAAAATCACCCCCAAAGTTTGGAGCGATTTCAAATGTCCTATATTTCGCAGGCTCTGGTGCTGGATCCGCTTAGCATAGCATAGCAAGGAAAACAGATGTCGGTCGGATGACTGAGGCTTATTGCAATTTATTATGTCATTCTGAGCAGTGCAGTGAGAAGAACCAAGAAAAAAAAAACTAGAAGGGTGTTTCACGGAACACGTGTGTCGTCTGTCGTGTGCTTAATTTAAAATATATGCGCTTGGTTAGATTGTAGGTTAAAGTTTTATGAAAAGAGAAATAACTCTGCCGAAATGAAAGTCAGAGTTAGTGGACAAGTTAAGGCCAATGTTAAGTTTGAGGTTAATGTGTGACGGATGATGAACGACAAGAAAAACTGTCATTAAATGAAAATGCAAGAACTGTGTTATAAAGGCGGATCAGAAATTCATGTGAAATAACTTTGACCCTTTGAGAGAATTTGATAGTAATTTAAATAAAATTATGCAATATTTGGAACTAAGTTGTGCATTTTTAGCTCGACTATTCGGAGGATATTGAGAGCTATCCTACACACCACGGCGTCGGCGTCCCCAGCTTCACCTTAAAGTTTTTGTGCAATATTTGGAACTAAGTTGTGCATTTTTAGCTCGACTATTCGGAGAATATTGAGAGCTATCCTACACACCACGGCGTCGGCGTCCCCAGCTTCACCTTAAAGTTTTTGTGCAATAGATTTATAACTTCAATATTACTCAAGCTATTGCATTAAAACTTTATACTAATGTTTCCCATCAAATTCTGCACCTTATCCAACAATCCCCATAACTCTTCCTTGCATTTTGACAAAGTTATGGCCTTTGATTGTCATGTCTTTACCTTAAAGTGTTTGTGCAATAGATTTATAACTTCAAAACTACTCAAGCTATTGCATTAAAACTTTATACTAATGTTTCCCATCAAATTCTGCACCTTATCCAACAATCCCCATAACTCGTCCATTTATTTTGACAAAATTATGGCCCCTGAATTGGTAGAAAAATGTCATTCTTACATAGAAGTATATAGGAAAAACACTTCAAAATCTTCTTCTCAGAAACAAAAAGGGTTGCAGCTTAGATATTTTTTATGTAGCATCGACTAGTAGTCCTCTACCATGGGGTCAGAATTGGACCCGGCCCTTGTGTCACAACAGGTGAAACATGAGGGTGTGGGTGGCCCCCTGAGTCATAACTTAGTAACCATTGAAATATCCATATACACTTACTGGGTATGAACAGATGGATACAACCACCCAACCAACATAGACCCCGGGTTGCTTCCCCATCCCTGGAGACATAGCTCCTAGGTCCTGACTTTGAAACCATTGAGATCCCCGCCCTATAACCATCTATACACTGACTGGGCATGAACAGATTGATATAACCACCCAACCAGCATAGACCCCGGGCTCCTTCCCCACCCCTGGGGACATAGCCTCTCGGTCTTAACTGGAAAACCATTGAGATCCCCACCATATATCCATATATTGACTTACTAGGCATGAACAGACGGATACAACCACTCAACCAGCATAGACCCCGATCTCCTTCCCCAACCCTGGGGACATTGCCGCTGGGTCATAATTTGGAAACCGTTAAGATCCCTACCCTATAACCATATATACACTTACTGAGCATGAACAGACGGATACAACCATCCAACCAGCAAAGACCCCGGACTCCTCCCCAACCCCTGGTGACATAGCCCCTGGGTCATAACTTGTAAACCGTTGTGAGTCCTACCCTATAACTTACTGGGCATTAACAGACTTATAAAATTAATATTATGTATCTTTTGAAAACGTTATTATAAAATTACCTCCGTGTCATCACAGAAAAATTGTGGCCTTTGATTTAATGAAAATTCAAATGTTTTCCTTCTTGACACATCCAGCTTGCCACTTTGTTTTCAATTTTCATGACCCCTGCATTGTTTCAGGTGCCATCTCGCTCGCATCACTAAGAGCTGAGGCAGAAAAACAATAAACGTGGCTCCAGCGTAAATGGAGTGTCTACAATAGAATTTGCAGCAACTCTGCAGTTCAGGATGAGAAGGTCCTAGGCCCATTCTCCATATTTTATCTCGATGTACATGGAGGATGAGCCTGGCATGTTCATGCCTGTTAGTCGCCATATAACCTTTCATGTTTTGGTGCGCCTTAAAACCCCAATTCAGTTCAATTCAATTTTTTTTTCTGATAGTATGCTGGGTGTATCATTTGTTGTTCTCTGAAAATTCGAATAATCGAGCTGCGCTGTCCTCTGACAGCTCTTGTTAATCAGAATATCACGCTCGTTGTTATGAATATCTTAATGTTATGAATATCTAATTTTTTTACTTCATTGAAAAATTGTTTCTTTTGAATTTTCTAAACTTTGGTTACTATGGTATAATAATTATTTGGATTACGCAGCAAGGAACCTCCTAGTAGTTACCACCTTGAGTGACTGTTGGGTCATTATGTGGAACTATTTCTTTGGATCATTATGCAAAATGTTTATGTTTCACGTATACAATTTTAAACTAAAAATAGTAGTCCTTTACAGTCATGATCTGTATGCAAATGGCTAGTGGCAGGCATTGGTAGTTACAGATCAGATCAAAAGGTGAATCCCCTTTTACATGAAATCTTGTATCCACGTTAAACGTACCCTGTGATACATAGTCCAGGAAAAAATCATTCTTCGTTAAATTGTTTTATTATAAGGTAATATTTTATAAACAGATACTATACATTTATAATCTGATATTTATTTTCACATTTTTAGCTCTACTGAACATAGATGATAATGTGATGTTCACCATACATGTAGTACATGAGTATAATTTGAGATAAGGAAATCTCAACCGAGGGTCAGAATTGTAACGAGGGACAAGGCTCTGTCGAATTTCTGAATGCCCTGTGTGGTTCCCGGGGTCCCGCTTGGTTCCGGGGCAAAGAATAGGGTCACTGGAGATCCTGTTGGAGGGGTAGGCAGAGGGGTAGAATCCCCACAAATTCCTGTTCATTTATCATTTTTTGTTCATGCTCATTAAAGGTCTTCATCATTTTTTCAGGTGCCAACTGACTCAAATCACTAGAGCAGTGGCAGAAACACAATAAACGTTGCTCCAGCGTAAATGGAGTGTCTAGAATAGAATTTGCAGCAACTCTGCAGCTCTGCAGGTGCGAAGGTTCTAGGCACATTCTCCATATTTTATCTCGATGTACATGGAGGATGGGCCTGTCATGTTCATTTTTTAGGCACAATATAACCTTTCATGTGTTGGTGCGCCTTAACACCCCAATTCAATTCAATTCTGGTTGCAATTCTGACCCTGAGGGTAAGATTTACCTATCTCACATAGATAAATTCAGGATGGATTTGTTTTCTGCCATTATGCGCTTAGTACAGGCATAAAACTTCAATAACTGTATTTGATTAACGCTAGAATAAGGCGACATCATCGTGATATCAAGTCTCATGTAAGATAGCGTTATCTCACTTGAGGGAAACACCTATTTCACATTAGTAGAAATGGGAGAAAATGGAATGGGCAATAGCCATCTCAGGTTCAAGACCAGTTGTTGGCGTTTATATATTCATTTCTTGTTAGCGTTCTTTAATTATTAAATGTTGTAATATACAAACAATATGAAACAGTCTATTAAATCATTTTAGAATTATTTTATTTTTAGAATTTTGTGATTCTTGGTTTCAAGAAACTCATTACTCATTGAGTGATAATCTTAATCTGTTTCTCACAGCAATTTAAAGGCTCATTCAGTTCTTAGAACACACTGAGTGGCATCATAATAGCATGATGTGATGTCATAATAGCATGATGTGATGTCATAATACCAGGGTGTGATGTCATGATAGAATTGACCAAATGAAAATATGAATGAAGCATTCTGATTGGTTCAGTGATAAAAATTGGACCAATGAAACCAATTAATTCAAAGCTCATTACATTCTCAGAACACACTGAGGTTTTACTGCACATAGAGCAATGAGGTTCTTGAAACCCAGAAACTCAAAATTCTAATAATAAAATAATTCTAAAATGAGTTAATAGACTGTTATGAATAAATGGCAGTCCTTATTTATAGATGGTAACCCAATTAGCATAACACATGTCCATTGAGGCCATTAATTATTTTACAAAATTGTAATAATGAAAACGTTTGCATAAATGTTTTATTATTTATTCGAGATTACACTCAGTACTTATCCATCAATTATATATGCAAATTATTGTGTAATAAAGTTGATAATTAATTTTAAGGAAATCATTTTGTAATAAAATTGATAAATATTTTTAACAAAATAATTTAATATACATATTTTATAATGGTAATGGCTGAACTCAGTTACTTGTGTGATCAATATGCCAGTGTTTTGTTTATTTATGCATACTGTTGTTTACTTTACATTATTTGTATGCCAGAGTTTACTCTACAATTATACAGAGTAGTCAAATGCCAAATTTTCGGAACCAATCAGATTTATTCCGTTGTAGTTCCGTATAATATTTTTTGAAATATTTTAACATTGTATGGTTTAAAAAATGTTGCCTTAAACAAGGCTCAAACCCTGAACCTTTGGTTTAGTAGACACATAGTAGACGATGCTCTAACCGACTTGGTTTGTTGCGATATTAAATAGTATATAACAAATGCCACGATCTGCAATCTGATTGGTTCCGATAATTTGGTATGTGAGCGATCTGTATAACAGACTGGAATACAGTGTGGAAATAAATATATTTTATTCAGTTGTGAAGATTTAGTGCTTTTTGGATTTCCCAATTAGTTCTGTAACAGTTAACATATCAACTTATATAAATACCCTTTGACCTATTAACCCCAACATTAATAAGAGTCACTGTTTTAACATGGTTACTATTTCTGCCAAGTTCCAAGATTGTAGATCTAATAGTTAGTTACAGTGGGGAAAATATTTCTCAGGACTGGATCATTGTCAGGTCAATGTGACCTAGATGACCTACTGAACCCTAACTCAATTAGGCTTCCTCCTCTCACCAATGGCAATGACATTTAATGGATGTGGGTGTTATATTTCCGGAGTTATGGAATGTGTATGTCAATATGAGTTCATGGTGACCTTGACCTTTGACCTACTAACCCCAAAAGCAATGGATGTTTCTCCTCACTAAGGGCAATGTGCTTATAAAGTTTCATGGAAGTAGGTTTTATATTCCTGGTGTATGCATGTCCACATGAGGTCATGGTGACCTTGATTTTTGACCTACTGACTCCAAAAGCAGCAGAACTCCTCTCAACAAGTGCTATATACAATGAATGCTTTTGAAATTATGGCATGAAATGAGTATTTCCATGTTAGATCATGGTGACCTTGACCTTTGACCTGACCTTAAATGCAATACCATCTCCCTCACCCAGGAGCATATACCTGTGAAACTTCATGAGTGTGAGTATTATGGTTTCAAACTTATCATACAGAATGCTTATTTTGATACAAGTTCATGGTAAAATTGACCTTTGACCTACTGACCCAGAAAGCATTAGAGTTCTTTCTCTCATCAAGGGCAATGTACTCATGAAGTTTCATGAGTGTTGTTTTATTGGTTTTGCAGTTATCATGCATAATGTGTATTTCCAAATAAGGTCTTGGTGACCTTAACCTTTGACCTACTGAATACAAAACAATAGGGTTCCTCTTCTCACTAATGGCAATGTACATATGAAGTTTCATTATTGTGGGTGTTATGACTTTGAAGTAGTACATAATGCGTAATTGTTTACATTGTGGCAAATTGGGTTTTGGTGGCTATCCCATTGTTCTCCCTCTTGTCTAAATAGCCAAATAAACCTAAAATTAGATGCATAAATCTATGGAATTTAAAGACATTTTCTATAGTTTTTTCTGCATAACAGATTTTCTTTAAACTTTTTGTACAGTAAGTCTGTTATATATATAGACAGAAAAGGCAAAAATAATGGTAGGTCACCATGCTTGTTAAAATTTTAGAAATTAATTTGTAATGCCACCGTCATGTCAGTCTGTCCAAAAAGTTGAACAAGTCCATAAAATAGCTAAATAAGATATTTTTGAAGTCTAATCATTTATTCATTGGTCGGAATTCTGCTAAAATTGTATTAAAGTAAAGAACATTTAATTACAATAATATTTAAAGCTCATATTTTTTTTTCTCCCCGTGTGGTTGCCGGGGTAGAATACAACCACTTCAAACACACCGTCACATGCAGAGGGGTAGGACCCCCCCCCATTCATATTCATTTTGTCATTTTTTGTTCATGCTCATTAAAGGTCTTCATCATGACCCCTGCATTGTTTCAGGTGCCATCTCGCTCACATCACTAAGAGCAGTGGCAGAAAAACAATAACGTGGCTCCAGCGTAAATGGAGTTTCTACGATAGAATTGCAGCAACTCTGCAGTTCAGGGTGAGAAGGTTCTAGGCCCATTTTCCATATTTTATCTCGATGTACATGGAAGATGAGCCTGGCATGTTCATGCCTGTTAGGCGCCATATAACCTGTAATGTGTTGGTGCGCCTTAAAACCCCAATTCAATTCAATTCAATTCCTTTTTTTTTTTTGTATGTTCCCAATAACAGATTTTTTTGAACTTTCTGAGCACATAATTTAACATATATAAAAACAAAATGTGCAATAAAAATGATAGGTCCCCATGCTTGTTTAGAAAAAGAATTTGAAACCCTACCCCTATGCTAAAAGGCCAAGTTTTGTATGAAATTTATAGAAATGGTATATTTTCCTTTTTTGTTATGTTCCTAATAACAGAATTTGTTCAAACTTCCTAGGCACTTATTTGAACATATATTTAGATAATATATTCAATTAAATTTATAGGTCACCATGCATATTAAGATTTAATATTGGTTTTTGGAACCGTAGCATTATGCTTAAATTTTTAAATTTTGTTGGAAGTTTTACAAAATGCTATATTTTCCTATTTTATGTATCTAATAATAGGCCTTTATTTAAATAAAGACGATAAAGAAAAATTCAAAAATAAAAAATTTAATTTTTTTTTTCTTTTTTTTTCAATCTAATAGTTATAGAAGCGAAGTCGCCCAAAAAAGCTGCCAATGGAAAACTACAGCAAATGCATTTAATAATAGCTAAACAAATACTTAAGTTTTGAGCTGAAGCTTGAAATGGGACTTAAGTTTGTTCATGAACATGGGGCCTGAGCCTGTCAAACAGAATCACTTTTGGATGAATACGACTGAGTTCTATTGTTTCTGTTTAATTTTAGGTCAAATCTAAGATTTTAGTCTGATTCTTAGACATATTGGTGAATATTAGTTCTGCAGGAGTTACCAGGAGTGGCTTCAGGACATAATGTGGTGTATGGGCATTTGAGCAAACCTCACAACGAAAATGAAGCACTACCGACTGGATACTACGAATGTAATGTTAATCCCATCCACACACACTTGAAACTATTTTTTTTTTTTTTTTTACATATTTCTGTGTTGCTTTTGTCAATTCTTACACATGTTGCCCCTGACCTCCTGCCCCCTCCCCCGCCACCCTCCCACCACACACTCGAAAGTAGTATATTTTTATTTAATTTTGATTTATTTTTTACATATTTCTGTGTTGTTTTGGTCAATTCTTACACATAGCTTCTTACACATAGCTTCTTACACATATATGTTTTTTTATTTTTATATATTTTTTTACATATTTCTGTGTTGTTTTGGTCAATTCTTACACATAGCTTCTTACACATATATGTTGCTCCCTATCACCCTCCCCCACACCCCCCACACCCCCCCACCAACACACACTAGATCTTTTTTTTTTTTTTTTTTTACATATGTCTGTGTTGTTTTGGTCAATTCTTACACATAGCTATATTGCCCCACCTCCCCTCCCCCACCCCACCCCCACGCTCGAAATGGAATATTTTTATTTAATGCTTATTGTTTTTTACATATATTTGTGTTGTTTTGGTCAATTCTTACACATAGCTTCTTACACATATATGTTTTTTTATTTTTTATATATTTTTTTACATATTTCTGTGTTGTTTTGGTCAATTCTTACACATAGCTATGATGCCCCCCCACTCCCCTTCCCCCCGACTCCCCTCCCGAACCCCACCTCCACGCTCGAAATGGAATATTTTTATTTAATGTTTATTGTTTTTTTACATATATCTGTGTTGTTTTGGTAAATTCTTACACATAGCTTTTACACATATATGTTCCCCCTGCACCCATTCCCTGCCTCTCCACCCCCCTCTCGCCCCCCCCCCCCACTCCCCCACTCGAAATATTTTTTATTTTGTTTTACCATATTTTTGTGTTGTTTTGGTCAATTCTTACATAGCTTCTTACACATATATGTTGCCCTCCCCACCCCCGCCTCTCCCCCATCCCCACTCAAAACTCGATTTTTATTTATTTTTTTACATATTTTTGTGTTGTTTTGGTGAATTCTTACATAGCTTCTTACACATATATATTGCCCTCACCATCCCCACTATCCCCATCACCCACCCCACTTCTCCCCCACTCAAAACTTGATTTTTTTTGTATATATATTTTTTAATATATTTCACTGTAGTTTTGATCAGTTCTTACACATAGCTATGTTGCGCCCCCAACCCCACCCCACATTGTTTTAGCCTTGTTTTCTGATGGTATTTACTGGCTATATAATTTATTATTCTCTGAAAAATCGAATAGTCGAGCTGCGCTGTTCTCCGACAGCTCTTGTTATGTTTGTGGAGTTACATACTATGCTTCTACTATTATTCAGCCCGTTTACGGATCTTGACTCAGAGTTAGTAATATCGTCCGGGTGTATGTTTGTCAGTCCGTTCGTTCGTCCGTCCGTCCGTGCATCTGACTTTCATTTATTTATATCTGCTTCATTACTGGCAGGATTTTCACTAAACTTTACCAAAATGTTCCTTATACGGATCTTACATCATGTGCAAAATGTTTCCCAGGCCCTGGTTTTGGATCCGCATAGCATAGCGTCGCGAAGAAAACAAAAGCGGGTCGGATGACCGAGGTTAATTGCAATTTATTTTCATTCTGAGCAGTGCAGTGAGAAGAACCAAGAAAAAAAAGTAACTAGAAGGGTGTTCCACGGAACACGTGTGTCGCCTGTCGTGTGCTTAATTTAAAATTTATGCACTTGGTTAGATCGTAGGTTAAAGTTTTATGAAAAGAGACATAACTCTGCCGAAATGAAAGTCAGAGTTATTGGACAAGTTAAGGCCAATGTTAAGTTTCAGGTTAATGTGTGACGGATGATGGACGACAAGAAAAACTGTCATTAAAAGAAAATGCAAGAACTGTGTTATAAAGGTGGATCAGAAATTCATGTGAAATAACTTTGACCCTTTGAGAGAATTGAGTTATCTAAATAAAATTATGCAATATTTGGAACTAAGTTGTGCATTTTTAGCTCGACTATTCGAAGTATAGTGAGAGCTGTCCTACTCACCACGGCGTCGGCGTCCCCTTAAAGTTTTTGTGCAATAGATTTATAACTTCAGTATTACTCAAGCTATATTGCATTAAAACTTTATACTAATGTTTCCCATCGAATTCTGCACCTTATCCAACAATCCCATAACACTTCCTTGCATTTTGACAAAGTTATGGCCCTTTGATTGTCATGTCTTTACCTTAAAGTTTTTGTGCAATAGATTTATAACTTCAAAACTACTCAAGCTATTGCATTAAAACTTTATTCTAATGTTTCCCATAAAATTCTGCACCTTATACAACAATCCCCATAACTCTTCCATTTATTTTGACAAAATTATGGCCCCTAAATTGGATTTTTTTAAATTTTGACATAGAAGTATATTTGAAAAACACTTCACAACCTTCTTCTCCGAAACAAAAAGGGTTGCAGCTTAGATATTTTGTATGTAGCATCGACTAGTAGTCCTCTACCCTGGGGTCAGAATTGGACCCGGCCCTTGGGTCACAGTAGGTGAAACATGAGGGTGTGGGTGGCCCCCGGGGTCATAACTTAGTAACCGTGAGATCCCCATATACACTGACTGGGCATGAACAGATGGATACAACCACCCAACCAACATAGACCCCGGGTTGCTTCCCCATCCTTGGAGACATAGCCCCTCAGTCATAACGTGGAAACCATTGAGATCCCCACTCTATAACCGTCTATACACTTACTGGGCATGAACAGATTGATATAACCACCCAACCAGCATAGACCCCGGGCTCCTTCCCCACCCCTGGGGACATAGTACCTCAGTCATAACTGGGAAACCATTGAGATCCCATCCTATATCCATATATAGACTTACTAGGCATGAACAACCTCTCAGACAGCATAGACCCCGATCTCCTTCCCCAAACCCTGGGGACATTGCCTGGGTCATAATTTGGAAACCGTTAAGATCCCTACCCAATAACCATATATACACTTACTTAGCATGAACAGACGGATATAACCATCCAACCAGCAAAGACCCCGGCCTCCTCCCCAACCCCTGGTGACATATCCCGTGGGTCATAACTTGTAAACCGTTGTGATTTCTACCCTATACCTTACTGGGCATTAACAGACGAATACAACCATCCAACCAGCTTAGGCCCTAGGCTTATTCCTCACCTTTGTGGACCTAGCTGCTGGGTCCTATTTTTTTGTGTCAACGTGCCGTAAAACACCATTCTTCCCATTCATTCATTCAAACTTTACAAATAATTTGATATATTTAGCTTGACTGTTCGAAGGGTCAAAGTTCATGGTCACAAATTTCGTTTATGTGTTGATAGGCTCTAATAATAAGATTAATGTTTACGTCCGCATTTCTTAACATGTAAATTACTCATCAACATTTTTTATCCGTCATCATCAGACTTATATACTTTATTATAAATGGGACGATGATCGTATCTAAACTCACAAAGGGGTCAAAGGTAAAATGCATTTCGATAGACTTTTAACATATTTTCTTCAAATTTTCAACTTATAAAATTTGCTTTATGTATCCTTTGAAAACGTTATTATAAAATTACCTCCATGTCATCACAGAAAAATTGTGGCCCTTGATTTAATGAAAATTCAAATGTTTTCCTTCTTGACACAACCAGCTTGCCCCTTTGTTTTCAAGTTTTCTTTCTGATGGTATGCTGGGTGTATCATTTGTTGTTCTCTGAAAATTCGAATAGTCGAGCTGCGCTGTCCTCTGACAGCTCTTGTTAATCAGAATATCATGCTCGTTGTTATGAATATCTAAAGTTAGGAATATCTAACTTTTTTCTTTATTGAAAAATTGTTTCCTTTTGAATTTTCCAAACTTTGTTGCGGACAGGTATGGTTACTATGGTATAATAATTATTTGGATTAGGAATCAAGGAATCTCCTAGTAGTTACCACCTGGTGTGCGTCAGTGTTATATTGGGTCATTATGTGAAACTATTTCTGTGGGTCGTTATGCAAAATGTTTACGTTTCACATGTACAATTTTAAACTAAAAATAGTAGTCCTTTACAGTCATGATCTGTATGAAAATGGCTAGTGGCAGGCATTGGTAGTTACGGATCAGATCAAAAGGTGACTCCCCTTTTACATGAAATCTTGTATCCACGTTAAATGTACCGTGTGATACATAGTACAGAAAAAAATCATTCTTCGTTAAATTGTTTTATTATAAGGTAATATTTTATATATTTTGTATACATTGGTAATCTGATGTTTATTTTCACATTTTTAGCTCTACTGAACATAGATGATTATGTGATGTTCACCATACATGTAATACATGAGTATAAGGAAATCTCACCCGTGGGTCAGAATTGTAACGAGGGACGAGGCTATGCAGACTTTCTGAATGCCTCGTGTGGTTCCGGAGCAAAGAATAGGGCCACTCGAGATCCTGTTGGAGGGGTAGGCAGAGGGGAAGAATCCCCCCAAATTCCTGTTCATTTTATCATTTTTTGCTCATGCTCATTAAAGGTCTTCATCATTGTTTCAGGTGCCATCTCGCTCAAATCACTAGAGCAATGGCAGAAATGGATCCAGTGTAAATGGAGTGTCTACAATAGAATTTGCATCAACTCTGCAGCTCTGCAGGTGAGAAGGTTCTAGGCACATTCTCCATATTTGATCTCGATGTACATGGAGGATGGGCCTGACATGTTCATTCCTGTTATGCGCCATGTAACCTTTCATGTGTTGGTGCGCCTTAAAACCCCAATTCAATTCTGGTTGCAATTCTGACCCCGAGGGTAAGATTTACCTATCTCATATGGATAAACTCATGATGGATTATTTTTCTCCCATTATGCGCTTAGTACAGGCATAAAACTTCAATAACTGTATTTGATTAACGCTAGAATAAGGCTATAAGATTATAAGAATCTCTCATTGGTATCCGGTGAAGATAGGGAATTCCAACCCGAGGTATAATTGTTTTTATCGGAACCGACGCTCTGCCTATATGAACCGAATACCCATGATAGATTCTTTTTCTTGCATATCAGAGTATTGTTGTACGTTGACGCCGCCAGGTACTAACGTGTTGTACATGCAAATTATTGTGTAATAGAGTTGATAATTAATTTTAAGGAAATCATTTTGTAATAAAATTAATAATTATTTTTTAACGAAATAGTTTAATATACATATTTTATAACGGTAATGGCTGAACTCAGTTACTTGTATGATCAATATGCCAATATTTTGTTTATTTCTGATTTTAATATTTGTTGTTTACTTTACATTATTTGTATGCCAGTGTTTACTCTACAATTACACAGAGTAGTCAAGAGCCAAATTGTCGGAACCAATCAGATGTATTCCGTTGTAGTTTCGTATAACATTTTTTGAAATATTTTAACATTGTATGATTTAAAAAATGTTGCCTTATATAAGGCTCGAACCCTGAACCTTTGGTTTAGTAGACACATAGTAGACGATGCTCTAACTGACTTGGTTTGTTGCGGTATTAAATAGTATATAACAAATACCAAGATCTTCAATCTGATTGGTTCCGATAATTTGGCATGTGAGCGATCTCTATAACAGACTGGATGGGAAACAGTGTGGAAATAAATATATTTTATTCAGTTGTGAAGATTTAGTGCTTTTCAGATTTTCCAATTAATTCTGTAACAGTTGACATATCAACTTATATAAATAGCCTTTGACCTATTAACCCCAACATTAATAAGAGTCACGTTTTAACATGATTACTATTTCTGCAAAGTTCCAAGATTGTAGATCTAATAGTTAGTTAAAGTGGGGGAAATAATTCTCAGGACTGGATCATTGTCAGGTCAGTGTGACCTAGATGACCTACTGAACCCTAAATCAATTAGGCTTCCTCCTCTCACCAAGGGCAATGACATTTAATGGATGTGGGTGTATGTCGTGTTCGGCCGTTTCCAAAGGTCCACTCTTATACTCTTTTATACTTCCGGAGTTTTGGAATGTATATGTCAATATGAGTTGATGGTGACCTTGACCTTTGATCTACTAACCCCAAAAGCAATGGATGTTTCTCCTCACTAAGGGCAATGTGCTTATAAAGTTTCATGGAAGTAGGTTTTATATTACTGGAATATGCATGTCCATATGAGGTCATGATGACCTTGATCTTTGATCTGCTGACACCAAAAACCAACAGAACTCCTCTCAACAAGTGGTATGTACAATGAATGCTTTTGAAATTATGGCACGGAATGAGTATTTTCATGTAAGATCATTGTTACCTTGACCTTTGGCCAGACCCCAAATGCAATATCTCACCAAGGAGCATATACCTGTGAAAGTTCATGAGTGTGGGTATTATGGTTTCAAACTTCTCATACAGAATGCTTATTTCGTTCATGGTAAAATTGACCTTTTACCTACTGACCCCAAAAGCAATAGGTTTTTTTTCGCTCACCAAGGGCAATGTACTCATGAAGTTTCATGAGTATTGCTGTATTGGTTTTGGAGTTATCATGCATAATGAAGGTCATGATGACCTTAACCTTTGACCTACTGAATACCAAAACAATATGGTTCCTCCTCTCACTACTGGCAATGTACCTACGAAGTTTCATTACTGTGGGTGTTATGACTTTGAAGTTAGAGTACAGAATGTGTAATTGTTTAGGGACGGACGTTGTTACAAATTGGGTTTTGGTGGCTATTCCATTGTTCTCCCTCTTGTTTGGTGGCTATTCCATTGTTCTCCCTCTTGTCTAAATAGACTAATTAACCTATAATTAGATGCATAAATCTATGGAATTTAATAGAATTTACAATTTCTTTTCAATATGTTGATCGGATGGACACACGGACATATGGAGGGACGACCCCATACCATAATACATCCCGTTTTTCAAACTGGCATATAAAAACTGCACCATTACCCACTCATTGCTCTGAAAAACGCCACCAAATATCGGGAAAAATTAGCGAGGGTAAGTAAAGTTATTGAGCAGAAACTAATTTCCTATTTATGGTAACAGAGCTCTTGATCTCTGACCAAATTACCTGAATAACAATCCTGAGCTTTCTTTCATGTAAACTGAAACAAACTGAATCAGTGAAAACAGCACTGATTTGTTTTAACTATGACCAGACTCAGCGCAGTTAAAACAACAAGCAACTGTTTATGCTTTCACCGGGTTCCCTGGTTTTGTTTAACATTGCATCCATGTATATCTTTAAATTTCAATACATCATTGAAAGAACCATACATCAACACAAATTGAAAATTTTCAATACTAACTGAATGTATTGAACATTTTCAGTTTGTGGTGATGTATAAAGCTGGATAGTATTAAAAACAAAAAGCTGTACAAAAGTCACTTTTATCATATTTATTACCAAAATTAAATTTACATGATTTATGAAACAATAATCTATTACTTGAAATTGCACATTATATAAATAATATATAAAACAAAAACAACAAGAATGAATAAAGGGGAAAAAAGTCCATTAGACTAAACGGATGCATGTCTGTATTTTATAGGATTTCATTCCAGTCCTATTAGTAGTTTTCAAGTTATGCTCTGAACAAAAGTTATAAGTATAACGTTCAAAAGGGCAAACACTTTAATTTAAATGAAGACATAATTATGGTTCTTGTGCACTGCATCTCTATCATCGTTAGAAGTTTCATTCCAGTCCCATTTAGTAGTTTTTAGCTCTACTGATCAAAGATCAGCAGAGCTTATACCGTGGTGCGGTGTCGGTCGTCCGTCCGTCCGACCTTCTGTCCGGAAACCTTTTATTTTTAGCGACTACTCCTCTGAAACTACTGGATGGATTTTCATGACACTTTACAGGAATTTTGTCCATGATGTCTAGTTGATCCTAGCAAAAATTCACGTTAATGTGAAATCCAAGATGACCGCCAAAGCTAAAAATAGATTAAAAAAAAAACACGTTTGTAGCGACTACTTCTTGAAACTGTAAGTGATATTGATATGGGACTTTTTCTAAAATGATCAGCATGACATGATGTTGATCCTTGTTGAAAATATTTTGATTTGGCATTAAGCGTGGCCGCCAGCGGCCATCTTTGCTTACATAGACAATGGCGATGACAAATGTTTATTCAGTAATAGAAGCCTCCGGCCCATAATACAATTATAATAATGCAGATATACATTTTACGGAAAATATTCAGCAACTGTACGCAGCAGAGTTGAAAGTAAGATACAACTGGACAATGTTATAGGTACATCATGATATATAACACAATTAAACTGGTTTATTGTTACTGTATAGCATTAATATTTTGGAAAAATAGTTTTCGTTTATCGAAAATTTCATACACATATTTGCATAACAGATATAATTTATTTTTATTTGTAATACTCATTAAATTGTAAAATGAATTTAACTTGAATTGTTTATATTCAGATTTAAATATTGATGACGTAATTCTGTATAATATATACACTTCATGATAACATGATATTCATCTTCGACATCGTCAGAAGAACACAAAATGCATGTCAGCATACGGTATATTATTATGTCATCCTATTTCTACGCTAAGACTGTGTGCTGAACATCTAAGTTTGGAAAAGGCAATTTTGAATTTAAGTAGAATGTTTAAAGTAAGGTATCGTTCAACATTTAATAGTGACTTAAAGTGTTGATAATGTACAGCTTTGCCTGACTGGGTTACATCCGCATGCCAGTTTTGAAGTGAGCAGTCTAATAATCGCCGTTTAAAACTGATAAAACATTTGTTCATCTCCAATGTCTTCAGAAATCCATGAAATACCAAATCCATATCTAAAAAGCATTTTCTTTACATGAGTAGCCATGTTGTTCTTTCTGCTTCAATAATATTTCTTAGCATAATATAGCACTGTTTTGTGTATCTATTATTCTTTAATCGGCAGAGTCGTATCCAATACTGAATACATCTACAATAATAATTTACAAATAATGGAAACCTACCGCATTCGCCTTTTGAGAACGCGTGAAATGTAGTTTTATACAGTCTTAAATATCTATTGCAAAATTGGTTTTGAACATATCCCCATATTTCAGAGCCATATGTTAAGATGGGGATAACCATTGAATCAAATAATTAAAAAAGTTCACAATATTCAAAATAACCAACATTTCGTTGTAATTTGTACATAGAGACAATAGCTTTCCTACTTTGTGTTTGCCTTTTATGGAACGCCAAACACGACTTTGATGGTCATTTTCCATTATGATGTGGTCACTTTCATTATGATGTGGTCACTTTCCATTATGATGTGGTCGCTTTACATTATGATGTGGTCATTTGTCATTATGATGTGGTCACTTTCCATTATGATGTGGTCATTTGTCATTATGATATGGTCATTTTACATTATGATGTGGTCACTTTTCATTATGATTTGGTCACTTTTTGTTATGATGTGGTCACTTTACATTATGATGTGGTCACTTTACATTATGATGAGGTTACTTTGTATTATGATGTGGTCGCTTTTCATTATGATGTGGTCACTTTACATTATGATGTGGTCTGTCTTAATTAGGATGTGTTAAGTTTCTATTATGATGTGGTTACTTTACATTATGGTGTGGTCACTTTTCATTATGATGTGGTTACTTTCCATTATGATGTGGTCGCTTTTCATTATGATGTGGTCACTTTACATTATGATGTGGTCTGTTTTCATTATGATGTGGTAAGTTTCTATTATGATGTGGTATGTGTGGTCACGTGGTTTTTCTTCAAATAGCGCTTCAAATAGCGCCATCTATTGACACTGCTTGCGGAATTCAAAATGGCGACAATGATAGAAATCCTAAATTATGTTAATGTATCCGATGAAGCTCGTGTAAGATTTTTAGAAGAAGAGTATCTTTTCATGCGATTAACACATTGCAACAACAATTAACTATTTTACAGCGAGTTATTTGAGAAATTGTATTGCGGTGTCGAGGTACAAAACGTATGGTTTAAATTCACCGTGTATAAATTGGCATAGTCTAAAACCTGGGATGGAATGAAATTAGAATGCCATTATGGTATGAGATTTTGATTCCAATCGCATTCCATTCTGCTCTAAATTACCATTCCATATTTTAGTCTGTGACACATGTATATGATAAAATATGGAACGAATCTGGAAGAAAGACACAATGAAAAAGCGTGAAATAGGCTTATTAAGGGTCTATTATCAGGAAAGCATGGGAACACAAATTCAATGTGATAGATGTGTAATTTTCTAAATACATATATATCCTCTAAGTATTAGCCAGGATTAAAGTCATTTCTTATGTTGTCTTCTAGTCGCACCCTAGATTGTTTTTCGTTTTGGCTAAGACTGCTGTGGTTGTTCAGTACAATTCTGGATACATCATTGTATCGCCGCAGTGGTTGTTCAGTATCATCATGAATCGTACTGAAAAATCACAGCCTAAGGTATTTCTAATTATGTATATTTTATATAGCTTTACAACACAATCTTAGTTTATATTTAGTTAATTTCTACGGATATGATCTGGCTTTATTGTTAGCGATTTAGGGTTGTTTACGTTGTCTTTTCAATTTTGGCGCTGAAGACATGATAATAGCAATGACTGTGTACACATAAAATCGAGACAAGCTAGCCTTCAAGGGAGTAGATCAGGCTTTGTGGCTAAATAACTATGTTAAAAAAGCTATATTGATTACCAATTTAAAACAGAAAATGATATACATGTAGATGGAAAATTAACAGTTTCTTATAATAAAACGAAATAATTAATAATTATCAATTACAATACGTCATGTTAGTCCTTTTGAAAAGCATTGAAAAAAAAAAATACCGCCAAGTTTAAAATAGCTATCCCTGGCGCGAACTATAGTCAGGAAATACCTCATTTTGGTTGTTTATTTATATGATAATTGCTATTTCGTTTTGGGGTTTATTGCTCATTTAGTTGATTTTAATCAATTAAATACATATCTAATGTATAACAATTCTAAAACAAATACCAATCCTGATGTACTTCCTTTAACCTGTTGGCCTTATTGCCTACCGACCCTTCAAAGTCGGTAACGCAGTCTTCATTTCACCACTATGCGGGTCTACGATGTCATTGCATTTGGGTACTGTGATTTCTATAGGACCATATTGTCATGTTTTATTTATAAAACAATAGAAAGCCTAAACGCAATTACAGGAAGGAAACCTACACAGTATAGAAATTATAAAACTATAAGTCATGTATCGGAACTGCCATTGAAAAACTAAGAGATTACTTATACTTATAGAGGATTTTACATGAGTGCCCGTTTAATATTGAATTTATTAAATGAGTTTGGCGGACGCACGCACAGACACGCGAGAGCGCGCGCACACACACATTGACATATGTACGTGGCATACACAAACGAACAAAGTCAGTGCACATTATCATAGCATTATAGTATGGTCGGTGAAATTGCCTTGTATGAATGTCATGCAAACAATTCAGTACAAACAATAAAGGGGCGGAGCTTTACGTCCAATACATTTATGGAAGTTAGAGCACAGACAGCACGCGCGGACAAGGGCACTGAGTACACATTACCATACTACAAACAAATATAGAGCTTGCACATATCGACTTTTTATTGCATTTTTCCTGTTTCTTTAACATGCGAAACCGACATAAACCGTGGGAACTGGATCATAGTCGTTATCGATTTTTTTGCCAGTACTAGGCTTATTTGCATACTTATATGACTAGTGGTATGTCGAAAATATAGAATGGTGTTATTTCACTCCTACACCGTAAATTATGTGATAAAACTAATTATTATATACCTATCAATAATTATATACATAGTACCTTCATTTTCTTACAGTGGAATACAAAAACCTGTATCACCTCTAGAGGTTTTCTGAATCCGTATCAGTATGCTACTAAAATAGATTCCGTATCACTATCCTACTTAAAATAGAACAGCTGAATTCCTAATAATGCTCGCATTTACACCAATTTGCATATATTTTTCTTCAATAACTTCAGACGACCTTACGTCAAACAAACAAAACAAGTATGGGACACCAATGTATTTAACCTGTAGCTACACCCAGAAATATATTAAGATACGCCCATTTCCCCTTCTACGCTTTATCAAAAAATAAGCCTTGAAACATTTAGAATCCTTCTTTTTTGCATACGAAACGCTCGTAATACGGTAAGAAGAGCGTACGCAAAACTTACGTCAGAAACCTTGCGTAAGTTGCTTATTGAAACGGACCCCAGAAATGTAAATATTTCTGATTTTTAATTATATGTAGGAGGTATATAATAAAAGGATCATTACTAGAGTAACCTGTTCTGGAAGTTTGTATCACCTCTCGTAGGTAAATGCCAGATCAAGGATCCAGAGAAGATGAAATGATTGAATAAGTAGCTCTATATCTTTTTGACCTCTTAATCCACCGGGTATTTCAACCGGCTTGAAAACATGTTTATTTAAATGATGCAGCTTTCTTTCTTTTCTTTTCCTGCTTGAAATTCTGATGTGCAAGCAGGTGGATAATTGAATCTGTTCTAGCTAAGCCCCTGTGTATGGCTCGTGGCCTATGTGTAAGGCATTCGATACAAACACATACATAGCTGTGTATATAAATTGGGCATTCATTACTAGGTAAAATAAACGTAAATTATTACCAAACACATAGTCAATATTTGAATATTCATACTAGCTCCTGGACCCTATGATGACGTCTACTAAATCCTCATAATAGGACGGTGACGTTTGATGCCTGTCTTCAATCTCGTCTTGTCGTGTCAATGTTTTATTCTCTTGTTGCTCTGGATTCAGCCTTTCACTCATTGAGTACCTGCTTTGTGGCTTTTTTTTGTATTCATATATATACACGAGTATTTGTGTGTTTTACTTATATTGCTTATTAATGCTGCCATGTTTGTTAGAGAATTAAGCATGGCAGGGATTTCTTTATTTACACTGTCCCGTTTCAGTGGGATGACAATAGGGTAAGTGTGAGGTTTGTTGCACCCTAGAACCTTCACCATAAAAAAGATAAAACGTCGAACAGGAACCCCACCGCACCTCCAGCGGTCGTCCCCCCCCCCCCCGCACCCCCCGGCGGCCGTTCCAAGGCGGTAGACATTTTGTCCACCCATTTGTGTTTGTGTTTGTACGATGCATTTTATTTTAAATGCGTGTTTGTGTTTGACTGTGTTCTGTGAGGGCTTTGTTTCCTGTTCGACGTTTTATCTTTTTTATGGTGCAAAAGATATTGACTACTACGACAAGTATTTTCACCTAAATAAATAAAAGGTGTTAATGTATCAAACTCACACGGATCCGACAATGTCAAAGAAAAGCAACATCTTGAAGTCACACAATTGACTTAGCTTACTCCATTCACCGCACGTGGTCGAACAAAGCAATTTATATGTTTTCACGTGCAACACGCGATGTTCTGTAATCGCTCATGCATTTCAAATGATCTTAAGGATGTGATTTGTCGGTTTGGATTGCCAAGCTGAGTCTTTTGGGATTCCCACAACCCCATTAATTCCTCTTGATTTAAGTTTACATTCTTACTAACGAAGAGATTCCTATGGTTTAATATTTTCGGAGGATAGACTAGGACAGACGGTATTATCAGAGGACGAATCGAAGCTATGGCAAAGCTTCTTGAATACGCTGACGAAATACATTGGCCGGTGACAATCGGACGAGTTTATATGTTTTTTTTAAGGCTGGCGTGGCGCAGTCGGTAGCGCGGCGGATTTGTAACCGGAGGCCCCGGATTCAGTCCTCCGTGGTGCAACTGAGTTCTGTCGGTGTGTTCTTGGGCAAGACACTTTCCCTTAGCCTCGTCCGTCGGATGGGGACGTAAACCGGGCGGTCCCGTGTATCGGTCTATCCTTCAAGCACGTTAAAGAACCATAGGCATCTATTCGATAATAAGAGTAGGGCAGGTTCCCGGATTCCTATTTATCCTTCACCTCTCTCTGGGGCGGCTCTAAATAACCTGTACTGTGTTGATGAGCCGTTAAACAACATTCAATTCAATTATATGTTTTTACTTTAATTGTATCCTCATCATCCTCGCAGAACTGATGTATCGACATTCGTTAACGGACCATCAGTCCCGAGCTTTGTTTTGTAAATATAACTACTCATGTAAGGCACCATTCACGCTTTTGTACAGATCGACCGGTTATCATTGCCTTTCCTGATGGTATATATAACCACTCACAGCCTTCATTCGGAGTTCTGAAGTTCCCCGACTGTTGTTTGTGTAGGGACATATGCCCATTAATATTACGTCGACTGGCGTTGCGAAGAGGATAACGATAGCCTCACAGGGACTCTTTGTTTTGTCGGTGTGTTACTGGGAAAGATCTGGTCTTTTTCCAGATATTTTAAGAAGAAAGGACCCTTGTAAATTTAGGAAATTCCTATCGTAAAAACGACAAAACTGGGATTTTTTTTCACCGATAAAATGGCCAATTGAGAATTGTTTACGTCAACATTTTGTAAGTTAGGGTGAGGGAAAAACCTAAAAGGTATTATTAGGAACACTATTACATCAGATTCAATAACATACCACTTATATTGATTAGTATCTAACATAAGGGATGTATCAGTAAAACATACACATGTTAAAAAAAAAGGTCCGTTTTTTGGCCCCGTGGAACACCTAGAAAAAGCCCCGAAGATGGATTAAGCGTTTTATTCATATACAGTGCGCCGTATCTGGTATAATTCGTCACAGAAAATATATCGTCTGTAGCACACTAGAATGGCATGGCATGATATTAATATGTTGATGGTTCTGCATATTACGTCGACATTTAAATACGAGCGACATACGAAACACGGTACAAAACTGGTAACGAAACGCGTTTTTTTCATGAAAACCTTTTATTTTTCTAATAATATAGTCTCTACCTAAGACAATGTAGTAATGTCGTCAATACACGATACGGAAATGTAGGCATAAATCATTTGCCAATGTAAATGGGTCGAGTAAGTATCCGGATAGAATTTCAATTGACATTTTAATGTGTTTATACTGAAGGGATTTTGTCTAACTTGCGTTTTTGATCATCTATATACGGTTTTAGAACATTTAAAACATTTTCTGTTGGAATTAGTCCGATGATGTATTCTACATTTTAAAGCTTTTGTTTCGTATATTTACTATTTATTCACGAAAAAGGAAACCCTAAAAAGCGATAGTACACTCGACAGTGTATCTGATGATCCACAGAGCGGTCATTCCCAGCCGTGGTCGATAGGATAAAGATACTGCGTCTGAAACCCATTGCCTCTCAATTATAAATTGTTAATTTTTGTAGAAAGCATTGTTGTACAGTACTGACTACTGATTCTATCTAGAAAATAAATGATTGGTCTCCATTTAGACAATAAATGATTGATCTCCATCCACTACACAATTGACCGTCATTATATAGCATAAAATGTACTGAAAATGCAGATAAACCCAATTCAAATAAATATTTAACAGGAAATACAGTTTTCACAGAACACAGTCAACCCAAAAACACGCAAAATTGCAAATAAGAATGGTAATAGTAATAATAAAGGCATATAACGTCACAAACACAAAAAGGGTTGACAATAGGACTACCGCATTGGAAAGAACAAACCAACAAACTATTTCTCTTGTCTCTCCAAAAAGTGATGAACATTTCCTTCGTCTCTTGGGACTCTTGTTTAATCTTCGATGGAAATAATTAATTCACAAGCAAATTTATTTAAAAATAAATGAAATATGTCAAATGATATCCCTTGGCATACCTGTCGCTAACACGAAACATCTTGAAAGAATATTAAACTTCTTGAGTTGGATAGCAGAAATACCTTGATAATCGTTTTTTGTTCCTGTTTGTGCTTAATATTTAGGGTTTTTTATTTTTTATTTTTTACATTTTACTCAGGCAAATACTACCATTAAGCAGTACCAATAGAAACAAAACGGTGAATGTATATTTTCCATTTTGATTAAAGCTACATTTTTGTTTGTATTTGTGCGATATATAAAAAAAATATATTTCAAGTTGGTGGTTAGCATGGCAACGCATTCAAAATTTACAATCACACTCATTATAACTTGATTAAACAGCATATTCTGAGTGGAGTTTATGACATTTTATTTCCAAATTTATCGGAAACAAATCATGGTGTACTAATATTGGCATCAACTAAATTTTCATAAGGTCTCACGATGTTATTAACGCATTTACGTCGTAAAAGATTAAATCGACGTCTTTTTCCATAATGCGCATGTGTAGTCTCGGTGATGGAAGGATCATGTGAACTATTGCTCTCGGCAATATGTTGAGCATTTTGATCTATGTACTCCTTGAAAGTAATTTTAGTGTTTTTTTATGCCGCCGAAGGGTGGCATATGGTAGTCGCACTGTCCGTCCGTCAGTTCGTCCGTACCATCGTGTCCGGTAAATAACTCTGACATTCATGAACGGATTTTTAAATAACTTAGCATAAGTGATCACCACAACAAGACGACGTGTCGCACGCAAAATCCATGTCCGTGGCTACAAGGTCAAGGTCACACATAGAGGTCAAAGTTAAAAAATTGAAGTGCTTTTGTGTCCCTATTTCGTGTCCGGCAAATAACTGTGACATTCATGAACGGATTTTTAAATAACTTGGCACAAGGGCTCGCCACAACAAGACGACGTGTCGCATGCACAATCCAGGTCCGTGGCTTCAAGTTCAGGTCACACTTAGAGGTCAGAAGATGCTTTATGACCCTGTATCTGAATGAAGTAATATTAGTTGTGTCCGGTGTATAACTTTGTCATCGGTTGAGGGCTTTTCATATAACCTGGCAACATTTTCACCATAAGAAGATGACGTGTCGCTCGCAAAACCCGAGTCTTCTGAAATACAGACAAATACTTCGGCGGCATTTGTCGCTTACAGTGACATTTCTTGTTTTCATATATTACTAGGAATGTCATTTTGTTATTTATCATAAATAATCTCCTATATTCCCCGAAATTTCCGATATCGGCACTTTGGCATGCCATAAACTATGGAACGCCGTTACCACCTTGTTTTGTTACCTATTGGTTTTACAGGAGGAATGTTAAAACACTTTGAAGGCAACGCTTTAGCGATCCTTACTAATTATTTGTTTAAAGAACATAGATGTTTGCTGCTACTCTAGTGTTCAACACGTGCTACAATATAGGTTGTACCCTGCCTAACTTGGAACGTTTATGGTGCGTTTCCAAAAAAGCAGTTGCAGGCTTTGGGGTACCAGACTAGGTGCAGATATATATTACATGTTAATATTCTTGAAAGCTGTGGCAGGCCACCCGTGGGAAAATAGCATGAGGCATGCATAAATATGACATATCTTAAGAAAGATAAGAAAAATGCATTGTATAATATAGCGCATTTACAATAAAACGGTTAGCATTGCCGGAATACACAAACTATTCTTTTGAATATTCTCTTTTATTTGAGCGCGATAACTTTAATGGACTGTATGCAGTCTGGAACAAGTTGTGTGGCCGAGTATAACTGAATTAGAACTGCAGTTCTCTAAGTAAATTTTACATGTGTTAATACATTCAGTTGGACATGATGTTCCGTCTTATTTAATTAATATTTATGAAAATGTTAGGTTTGCTGTCAATAGCAAGTACAATTTAAAACAGCAGAATTGATTTTAGATATTAATGATAAAGGTTCATAAATTCAATGTCAGCTTTAGTTTGATAAATGTCAGATGTTTGGTGAAGGAAGCAGTGTTAAAGGGATAGTCGGCAATCTGTTGTTTTCCTTTGCTTTAGTTTCAAACGTCTTGTGTACTTCCACTTAAATGACTAACCTGTTATTTTCTGTTGAATTAATAGTAATGATTGAAACGTTGACGACATTATAATTAGATGTTGATGAATCATTTATATTAATTAAAATGAAATTAAAATATCCATCTCAAGAGCTGATTCGATTGAAGAAATTTATTTCGATCTTGCAAAACAACTTCTCATAGACTGAAATTATCAGATGATACATTATTATTTATGATAAGGACCACAAAAATAAGCGAGTCCGCTAGTTTACTAGACATTTCTTTTTGTAAATTAATTAAATAGGACATCATCAAATTATTTACGACTGAGTGTATTTGCAAATTTATTAAAGAATTTAATAGGCTCGACCACCCAACTTCACATATCACATATATCGAGGGCATAGAGCAAAAAGGGGCTATACCAAAATAGCATATTTTAACGTGTTATGGTATTTTGATTCATCTAGTGCCATTCTATGTTATGTAAAAATATCTAGCATAGGTTATTAAATAATTCCCCAGGAATGATCAGAACACAATGGGGCTATCTGAAAAACTACCAAAACTTGACAGCAACAAGGAGACATCGAAACTTTCTTATAGCAACATGGGAGACATCGAAACTTTCTTATAGCAACATGGGGATATATGCCATATGCCCCCTTGTTTTCCTTGCAGATAATGTTATTGTTATTATTTGTAAAGTGATATTATAGTCTAATCAGACAGGGAAACAAGCAGACTATCAACGCCATGCTAAGAAAAAATTGTAGAGAAAAAGAAAAAACACACTGATAAATGGAAAAGAAGCATGCGAAAATATCGCAGGGATCACGTATATGAGTATACAGGGCAAATAGGCAAAGTTGTCCAAAAAAAGGAGATGAAATACAAAGACTGTAAACAATTTCGCTTTAAATGTTCGCACAAAGTTTCTCAAGAACGTGCTAAAGAAATATTCCAAACTTACTGGCAGCTAGGCTCTTACGACAAACAGCGAACTTTTGTTTGTCAAGATGTCACTCAGTCAGACACGAAAAGTGAAACAACAAATAAGAAGTTTCATTCATAAGAAGAATCACTTTCATACTATTTGCCAATCCCAGATGAAACTAGACAGGAAAAGGTGTAACAACGCTAAAGGTAACAGCCGCTAAAGGCAACAACCGCCGCTAAAGGTAACAATTCCAACGCACGCTAAAGGTAACAACCTCCGCTAAAGGTAATACTCACTTCTTCCGCTAAAGGTAACAACCCTAACGTATAAGGTAACAACTTTTCATGTCCTCAATAATCTGACAGGATTATACCTGGTGTATGTTTTCCCCCACTTCCCACCACATATTGTGCCAGTTTATGTACAAGTGCTTGTGGCCGGCAAAGCATAACACTTCAATTGACAAACCCAATTAGATATTGTTTGCATTAAAATATGCGACAAGCAAAACGAAGGGTGGGGGTGTGTGGGTGGGGGAGGGGGGGGGGGGGGTGTAGGTGTGTGGGTGGAGGATGAAACCTTATCAAATATTGAAAATGTTCATTTGGGCCCCACCTTCCTACCGAGTTTCTGAAATATTCCATCGCCACTGTAATGTGCAGCATAAATGATCATTCGTAAACAATAATACCTCTCAAAAATATGATGTATGCATAAGGAACAATTACCGTAATTATGAGCTGCTGATCCGGCCAAAATTTCTATCTGAAACCTTATAAGACGGTCGCGTTTGATGTTTGTCTTTAATCTTAACGTGTCGTACTCTTAACGGTTTATTCTCTTGTGGCTCTGGCTTATTGCCTATTAATGCTTCCGTGTTTGTTAGAGAATATAACCTGTCGAGGATATCTTTATTTACACCGTCCCGTTTATTGGGATGACAATAGGTTAAGAGTATGGTTTGGTGTACCCTAGAACCTGGTTTAACACCCCAACGGCCCCTTTTTGGCCACTGACCGTTCCAAGGCGGTAGCCCTATTGTCAACCCTTTTGTTTTTGTGATGGCTTGTTTTGCCTTTTATTCGTCTTTAAAATTGTTCTTTGTTTCTGTGTGTGTGTTTGTGGTTGACTGTCGTTCTAGAATGCTACTTTTCCTGTTCGATTTTTATATCTACTTTTAATGTTTTAAATAGGCCACCATCTGCTCAATGCTACTTAACGGAATAAACAAATTGGATATATCTTGATCATTTATTTTACGATGCACTCTCCAGAATAAATATAATTAAATAGGGATAAATATGAACAACACCAGTTCTATTAAATAATATAATTTGCATGTTGCATTCAAATGCATGTTTTATATGTGGAAAATATGGCCACAACAGCTTTATATTGTCGAACCCAAGGTCGGAGTGTCTCATCCCTTATTCTCTACCATAGTTTGCTACTGCAATCATTTCTCACATCGCTTTGTGGTTGGTACCGCCTGGTACAATTGCTCTTGCTCATTATAAATGCTAGCTTACATGTAACTATTGCTCTTGTTGCTTATTGCTCTTGCTCATTATAAATGCTAGCTTACATGTAATTATTGCTCTTGCTGCTTATAAATGCTAATGCAATTCTTGCTCTTTACAATTATATTTTAAGCTCCAAAAAATTAGAGGTAAAACGGGTTATGCACAATAGATAAGGGCAACACCCTAATCTCTAATTATGCCATATAATTTTGAAATTGTTAAATCGATAATACTACGAATTATAATGTCGATAGACCGGACACCCTCCAGGACCAGGATGATCACCATTGGTAAAGCCGTTGGTCAAGGGAGATAATCCAGTTGTACGACCTGACTTACTAGATAAATGTGTCACAAGGATACTCTCCGAAGCCGGATGATCACCAGTGTAACCCAGTGAAGCCATGACCAAGGGAGATAATCCATTGAACACATTACTGATGAGACACTCCGAACCCTTGTCCGGTAGAATTACGCCATAGCAAATTAAAACCTAAATGTGTCCCCCAATTGTAGCGGACAAGAGTCTGTTATAATGTATTCAATGTGCCATCACGTTTGTTAAACAAGCTGACATCAGCCATTCTTATATTGTGAATTATAATGCGACCAGCAGGGTTCTTGCATACAGCCGTCCATGCGGCTCTATTAATACGTTTGCGCTTTTCTTCCATTATGTGTATTTCATTAGGTTCCGCTTCCAGCCAGCATAATCGTGGAAGTATATCAAGCCAAGCTAAGGTTGAACCCGCCAATGTAGAAAAAATGTACTTAATATCTTTTTCAATTTTTTAAATAAGAGAAAACGTTTTATCTTGGACAATATTATTCCCTCCAATATGGAGTACTAGCATTGCCGGTTTGCGCCTAAATAACCTCTCACATTGCAACTTTTGTAACAAACCTTCCCATTTCATCCCACCGGTCCCAAACCAAAATATTTGTATTCCCTCACCAAGCTCCAAACTCTCATCTCCTAATTCCCATGCCCTCTCGCCAGCATTTCTCACCAATGAATCGCCTACTATCCATATATCTGTAATATTATGACAATTCATTATCAATTCTGCTGGCAAACAATAAAACATGTGAACCTTTTAACCCAAAAGTAACCTAAACATTATAGTAGCCTTAATTGTCGGATTGCTGAGGGTACTGCAATTTTCCCTCGTGATATAAACAACTACAATCTAATATAACTTTTGTAAGCATTCGATCCCCATCTGCCAAATAGTTGTATATCTTCGCTACTGACGCCTTCCATACTTAAGGTAGTAGCCCTGCCGATTCTAAATGAATGGCTCTTATATTTGCCAGCCGGCAGCCCTAAATACTTAATGACTTTTGTTAAGACTGCAGAAAATTGACCTCTTGTTAACGGGGACTTATTCGAATGGCAAAAAAGTAAACCATCCTGTTGAAGTCTCACATTCATATATTCATACAGTGCCGTTACACAGCAACAGCTACTTTTACTGTTTTTTGGTATACGCAAAACAACTGGCCTACCACTTTGATTTGTTTTTGAAAGTCGTACGGTTACAAGTATCGCCACCAAATCTTTTTCAAACTGCACGTCATGAATCGTTAATGGCCTGTTTAAATCTACTTGTGTTGTGAATACCAATTCTCCGACTCGAAATAAACCGAAATACGCTAACATAAAAACTGCTCTGAAGAATAATGTTCCATACCCCGAAATACAAATATACTTAAATGAATCACATATTTTTGCAGCAGACTCCCTGTTATTGGTGCTCTTGTAACTTTTCGTTGGCGTAACCGCCGAGAACCTTCGTGCAGTTTTTAAACAATGAAATTGTCTGTTGGATCGGGTATATCATTTATTTTATGATAAAAGCTAATACCGGATATATAAGTGGGTATACTAGACGGCGCATATCCTGTCTCAAAGCAATAAGATATATATAAAACAATTTGTGATTTTGGTATTGGCCATTCTTGTGGTAATTTTTAGAGATTACGGAATTTGGCAATAGAAGTTAACGGGTTGATTTTACCGCAATATTTAAATCTAAGCATCTTAAAGTGAATGTTCTCGGAAGAATCATCACTCTAACCGATTTTGAGATCATTGAATTGATGATATGTACCACCGACATATTGTCACATCGAAACAAGATCTTCTTATTGCGTAATCTATCCCCCCCCCACCCCCAAATATGTAAGGACATCAATAGAGGAAAGAACTCTAGTACTGTAATATCATCAGTAATTCCGCAATTGAACCATTCCGCGGGCCATGTAGCACATATCCATTTACCCTCGAAATATGCTCCGAATCCCAGACCAATTCCTGCCGCGCTATCTGTATACAGCTGAACATCAGCATTAGACACCCAATAACGGTCATGGAAAACTGATATACCATTAAATTGTTTGAAAAATGTTAACCACATGGCCAGATCTTGGCGTATCCCTTTATTGATTCTGATATGGTGATGCGGTTTCGTAAGGTCACAAATTGAGTCAATAAGCCGTCTACAAAAAGGTCTTCCCGGTAGGATTGCTCTACATGCAAAATTAAGTACTCCAATCAAGGATTGCATCATTCTTAAAGTAGCTTTTTCTTTAGACAATATTTCTTGATTTTTTTCAATAATCTCCTCTATTTTTTCTTTGGGAATACATATAACCATTTCCTCAGAATCAATGTCAATACCGAGGAAACAAATCTTTGTTTTGGGACCCTCGGTTTTATCTTCTGCGATAGGCACCCCTAAGCTTTGCATACACTTGTGAAAATGCATCATAAGACACTCACATTCGGTAGTGTTTTTCCTGCCGCCAAACAGAAAATCATCGAGGTAGTGTATGACTGTACGGACTGGTGCATTGTTTTTTATACAAAATTCCAGGAAGGTAGCAAACTTCTCAAATGTACTGCAGCTTATTGAACATCCAAAAGGCATGCACTTATCGAAATAGTATTTTCCTTCAAAATGGAAACCAAGTAGGTCAAAATCATCAGGGTTAACAGGTAACAATCGAAAAGCGGATTTTACATCTGATTTTCCTAGTAAACACCCCTTCCCCAATTCTTGGACCATGCCTCATCAAAATTTGTGTATTGGACAGTGGATAATTTTGGATCGATATAGTCATTCACTGAATATCCCCGTGGGTATGACAGATGATGTATTAATCTAAATTCCCCTTCGACCTTTTTAGGAACTAAACCAATGGGTGATATTCTCAAATTATGTATTGGTCTTGTGTTAAAAGGACCTGCAACCCTGCCCTCTGAAACTTCTTTATCAATTTTCATTTTAACAACACGGGGATTAAGATTTGCAGATTTTAAATTTATTGCATCTGTTGAAACCCGTGGGCCTACATACTGTATTGTAAAACCCTTGGTAAACCCGTTTAAAATAAACTGTGCAACTACATGTTGGTATTTTAACAACTCTGTTTCAAGATTTTAATTTTGAGTGATGTAACTGCCAAACTGTACAGCTCGTCTTCCTTAATGCCTTGCATATGGCCATGAGCGCCCCCTCTGTTAAATCTACCTCTGAATTTCCGAAATGCATGAGACCCACTTTGTGTATAAGGATTCGGGGCGGTAAATGCAGGCGATTTGTTTGTGCTTACAGCTGGGCAGTTCCATCTGCCATGTTGGTTGGCACTGCATACTGCACACACGTGACTGTATTTGCAGTTAAGATATGTACAGTTACCCCTGTTGAAGTCATTACAAAAATATATTTTTGATTTATTTCCATTATTATTGTTAAATCTGTAGTCGGTTGTGTGCTGGTTGGACGTAGCATTCGAGCCCAGGTTGACCGACATGACCCTTAACCAAAGATCACGGTTGATAGTAGCCCATGATGCAGGCTTGACCGATTGCCGTAACCTGAATTGCTCATCGAACACTCTCCATGCATAGCCTGTGTGACGATATGCCGCTTCCCTGATGATCGTCATATACTGTATCAACTCTGCAGCCTTGTCATGATTTTGAATGTATATGCTGGTCACTGTCTGGTGAATATAAAAAATGCATCAGTCCATTTTTCAATGGTACTGATCTTTACATTGATGTTGCGTGGTTTCGATTCTAGAATACCATTCGCATTGACTTTTTAAGTGCCACCACCATCACACAATTCCAACAACTCAATGTTGCCTTTCAGTAATATAGATATGTTTATATATTGATTTTGCCATATCTTCTGTCATATTTGGGCTGGGACATGTATAGCTCTATCGTCCCCTCCACACCTCAGTGGCTGCATATCGGACATGCCAAAATCTGTATCAGGCTCACCAAGCTGTGTTTCGCTATTGGTGTCGCGTGTATTTATTCCCATGGGTAATATCCCGGAGGATTTTAATACCTTGTCAACATCCACGAAATTATTTGTGGACCTCTTACCCTTCGACCCTGAACTATGATCGCCATGTAACTGGACGATTTCGTCCTCGCCTTCAGATTCCGAAACCGGCCTTGTTTCAATTTCCTCGTATTCGAAATCCTGGACCGGCCTGGTCGCTGTTCGTCCCTTCTTTTTGGGCACTTCTGGCTTTGTCGTGGTGCTCCTCGTTTGCCTACGCTTGGCTCTAGCATCCTGCCTTGGTTTGCCGCGTCCAGACAGAATGATTATGTTGTTATAGAGACGATTAAGGTCGATAACAATAGCGCAAGTAAATTAATAACAATTTAACTTTTGCCGATACAGGAAAAGGAAGTATCCCTTTCGCGCATGCGCACACGAATATTTCCTATTATTCGTACTAATCAGTTCGACCCCAGGCATTTCAGCTACCGCGATCGTTCAATAAAACTGGCTATTTCTTTAAGAGGTGGCAATAGCCAAACTTAATAACTTCTAAAATTAATGTCTATTTCTAACAAAATAAAGTGTAGAACAAAAAAATGTACATGTTGCCTGAAGAGTAGGGTGACCATGGCCAAAATCGATGATTATTTTAAGGGGTAGGTGGTTACAAAAATAGAACAAAACATAATATATATCAAATGTTCGTCTTGGTCTGAAGTTTATCAACAATCAGCATAAATTGGCAAAAATGAGGGCGAACCAAGTAAACCGATAAGGCATCATTTTGTAAAGATTGGTATGGAGCTTATAGGATGACAAAATACCATAGGTCAATACTTGTGAGTATATTATTATATAGTTTTAGCAATTTAAAGGCATTTGCTGTAGTTTCAATGGGCAGCTTTTTTGGGGTAGGTATAAAACGCGGACTAACACGCGCGGACTAGCGGACTGCGGACTAGCGGACTGCGGACCAGTATGGTATAAAATGCGGACTGGTATTTTGCGGACCATGTACATAGATGGGACAAATAATACAAAGATTTTGGTCAGCAAATATTACATTTGAAAATAGATATTTTTTTTGATATTACATCAAACATGAATCTTAAGCATCTTTCAATTTGTAATTTGTATGTAATATCTCTTAATCATGTACATTAACATCATACTCTTCTCGGGGAAATGTTAATGTTTCTCTGGAAGATAAAATTGTAAGATTCCAAAAAAAAGAGCTGCAAGACATCCTGGATAACGATTTCGAAACTCCATCTGTTGAACTTTTTACCGAACTTCGTTGGATGGTGTTTCCCGAAAGAGATAAATTCCAAAAAGCAATTCTAATGTTGAAAACATTTAATGATCAGGCTCCAGCTTATCTTAAAAATATGTTTACTCTTACTTCAAATGTACATAGAGTAAAATACACAAAACATAACACTATTATTTATTGTGTTCGTATTGATTGAAGCATTCACAGGTATATATGTGTCAAATCAAATTGTAATAAAAACTTTGTAATATATCAATTAACATATTTTAATACAACACAATTTCTAATATTGTATTGGTACTTAATTAGACCATTACAAGACTATTATAGTTTACAGAATTTAAAGCATGAACAGATTTGTTCACGGCATTAACAGTCCGAAAATCACAATTTTTTGTAAAAAAAATAAATATATATATGTGTATATCTAGGATGTTGGCTGGGCAAGTTTTGACATCTTCAAGTCTAAACATTTATTTTTTAAATCATAGTTTTATTTAACAACAGAATTGTTTCATTTTTTCCATTATAGTAGATATGGATATAATGTAGGATTTAAGATGGTAACAAACCAAATTTTAAGCAAATTTATTTTTTCCATATTTTTTCCGTCATTTGTGATCATTTTTTATTGTCAACAAAATAGGGGGTATGGGTAGCTCTGAGTAGAATTTATCCTTTTGCTATAGAATAAATCAGATTTTTGTTTTACAGTAGTGGAATACATATATAAAAGTAGATACTGGGCTAATTTTATTTTCGATCTCCATGTCAATATTGTGTGTACAGTATTTTACATTGAAAATGTCACAATAACTCAGAAATGGGTGTAATTTAAAGAATTTTTAATAAAAAATCATTAGAAGCCTGGTGACCTATATATTTTTTTACTTGTTTTGAAAGAAATGTCATTGGACCTTGACATATACAAGTTTTAAAAAAAGTCGATCATTAGAACATAATTTTTTATCTTGAATTAATTTTTCAGTAAAAACAAATGTGGGTGGGGTATGGTCCATATATATTTGCTTTGTAGAGTAAAAAGACGAATGAGGAGTACAATTTTTTTTTATATCATTTGAAAGATATGTATATATGTAACCGAAAATTAATCATTGTCTTTCAATAAACTAATGTTATGACAACAATTGTGAAAATGTTTAATGACTATATTTTTCCTCTTTTTAGTGAAATTTTGAAGTCAGAAATATGTGCCTTCTTCAATGACGTCTAGTGGGGAAAAAAGTGTGGTGACCTAGCCTTTTTTTGATAATTTTGAATCTAAATCATACCAAAGAAGCTTTAAATATGAATTAAAAAAAATCTCATCACTACGTCCTTTCCCAGTCCTTTAACATCAATTGAACTTATTACAAGTGGCAATTGACGAATATTTTCATGCAAATCTATTTTCAAATGTAATATTTGCTGACCAAAATCTTTGTATTATTTGTCCCATCTATGTACATGGTCCGCAAAATACCAGTCCGCATTTTATACCATACTGGTCAGCAGTCCGCTAGTCCGCAGTCCGCTAGTCCGCGCGTGTTAGTCCGCGTTTTATACCTACCCGCTTTTTGGGCGACTTCTCTTCTAAAACTATTGGATGGATTTTCCTACAAATTTACAGGAATGTTGCTTTTGATGTCTAGTTTTTTTTTGAATTTCTTTTTGAATTATTTTTTTTATTTATTTTTTATTTTTTATTGTCTTTATTTAAATAAAGGCCTATTATTAGATACATAAAATAGGAAAAATATAGCATTTTGTAAAAATTCCAACAAAATTAAAAAATTTAAGCATAATGGTACGGTTCCAAAAACCAATATTAAATCTCAATATGCATGGTGACCTATACATTTAATTGCATATATTGTCTAAATATATGTTCAAATAAGTGCCTAGGAAGTTTAAACAAATTCTGTCATTAGGAACATAACAAAAAAGGAAAATATACCATTTTTATATAATTTCATACAAAACTTGGCCTTTTAGCATAGAGGTAGGGTTTCAAATTTTTTTTCTAAACAAGCATGGGGACCTATCATTTTTATTGCACATTTTGTTTTTATATATGTTTAACTATGTGCTTAGAAAGTTTTAAAAAATTCTGTTATTGGGAACATACAAAAAAAATTGGAAATTGTATTATTATGGGCTAATTTGTGCATAAATTGTGGTAATGGTCTCAACAGATTGTGTAAACAAATATAGCTTTTACATAAATATGAGCTTTAAATGTTATTGTAATTAAATGTTCTTTACTTTAATACAATTTTAGCAGAATTGTGACCAATGAATAAATGATTAGACTTCAAAAATGTCTTATTTAACTATTTCATGGACTTGTTCAACTTTTTGACAGCATTACAAAATATTTTTTAAAATTTTAACAATCATGGTGACCTACCATTATTTTTGCCTTTTCTGTCTATATATATAACAGACTTACTGTACAAAAAGTTTAAAGAAAATCTGTTATGCAGAAAAAACTATAGAAAATGTCTTAAATACTTATTTTAACCTTTTAGAGAAAAATAATTGTCCTTATTTTTACAAAGTGGCCACAATATAGGTCAATACTGCAAATTATTTTTAAAAAACGTGTTACAGCCCTATAATATTCAAAATGTATTATACACTTGTTTTTGTTTTTAACTCAACTTTTTCTCTAACTTTAAAAGCTTTAATTAACTTACTAAATAAAAAGAGAGGATCAAATTGAACGAAATGTTGGTTGTATAATATATCTTTCAACTGCAATGTGCTATTTTAGTAAACGTTTAGTTTGATGTAATCTTGTAAAGTTGTTTATTTTAACTACAATGTATTCTAAATAATTAAGAAGTAATCATAACAAACTACTCTAAAATATTTCTCCTCATATGACTATTTTACCTAGGAGTATTTTACCAGAGCACCGGTAAAGTTTATGAAGAGGTAACATTCAAATGTAAACTGAAGACATTAGAATAAAGTTGCTGTTTGATTCATTAAAATCAGAAACGTAACAGCATGTTTCTAGGATGTTTGCGATTAAAGAAATTAGTATATAACATTGGTAGATGTGACATGTTTTGTGATGACAGAGCAGAGCTCCTTCCGCTCTGGGCAGAATTTTAGTCCAATATTGCATCTGACTGCTTACATGACACAGAAAAAGTAGTATGTACTCAATTATAATCACCCCTCCTAATGAATACAGTACAGTGTACACTACACTCAAACGAACAAATGGACGATGAATGCCCTAGGTCAACTTAAATATATTTTACCGAACGTTTAATAGTACACGAAGGACAGGAGTATGAGGAGGAGCTCACTAAGAGTTTGTTGATGTCTTACTAAAGAAATACAATGACACATAGTAAGATTTTGTGAAATGCAAATCAAGAGATATCCTAAGTAATGTGGAAGAGACGTATTTAGGGCTAATAACCATACACTAATTAACAAATACGCCTCTGGAAAGAGTTATGACTTTTGAGAATGCACCTGTACCATTGAGTTAGTTTTGTGATGATGGGGAAATGGTTGCAAACAAAAATGCCGATATCATGGTAAACATGAGGAAAAATAATCAACCAGTATCGGTGTTAAGGAGTATCGATGAAGTGGAAAGCATCATTTTCGACGGAATAGCAATTATTCAAATTGTACAGAGTGTGTTTGGGTGTGGAAAATCTATTATTCGAGACTGGCAAACATTTAGATTTAACCAATTAATTCATATACATGATAGTGTTGATAAACGTTAATTTGAGCGGATCTTGCCGATGGTTTACATACTCACAGAAAGCGACACATATTGCTCTTCCCTTGAAATTGGCAGAACATTGCATCAAATGTAATGATGAACAGTGCTGGTGAGGCTTAACAATTACCTGTCTGATAAATGTATGTCTCTGAATACGTTGAGAATAAAACGGAGTACTTGAAAACAAGAGTTTAAAAACCAAGGAAGTTAGTTACCCCCACCCACTCTCCCCAAAACAGATGATAGGGTTTTACTTCATCTATCAAATGTGCATATCAGTTACTGATTTGGAGAACACATGCTAACTATGGCAGACCCAACAGAGTGAGGCAAGGATCAGGTCCTCATGTTATGAACCAGCTGTTACCGACCAGAATTACTGGGTGTGTGGGTCTGCTTTTGTGATGGTGAATGTATTGATGTTAGTTCGTCAAAGGAACAGCCGTGTGCATAATTATGCATGTATTTGCATAATATTATGCAAATATGTGCATGATGATATGTATATATACGTTATATCAAAACGAGATGTTACATATACTGATGTAAAATGATAAAACATAAATGTTTTCATAATCAGAATATTATTTTCAATATGTAAGAATATATACTGAAAACCCTGTGTATTAGTAAAATGGACCAAATATGCTCATATACGCTAAGTACATGCAGTGTGTATAAATAGTACATATATATATATATGGAAGTGGATCGCGCCGTAGACACATGCCATGACACAATAAACTGACATCGAACCGACCAGTCATAGAATAACACTTATAGCATCAGCATCAAGCAATGGCGCTACTAGTTAAGAATTTTGTGTGACCCGGTCGGGGATCGAGCCCACGACCTCCATCATATGAGCCAAAGTCACCCCCGCTGTACCGTGGTTGACAGGAATTTTAGACGTGTAAGTCTGTACTAATGGTTAATTGATGAACTAGATACCGTATACTAATAAATGACCGATTCAACCGTTGAATGCAGCGCGGGTCGTGATTTAAATCAAGCCCTAATTCCTAAGGAGAATGGGCTCATCGACTCCGTTGCATTTATGTTGGACCATTGCATAAATTCCGCCAGGTTGTCTCTCTAAGAAATTAGGGGCTATTCAATCAATGCCAGGTTAATTTTTTTTGGGCGTAAGTTCAATCCTTGAGCATGGATTAATACAGTTCTAGGTATTCCACGTAAAAGAAATGAGTGGCAGTTCAAATAATGTAGAATAACTGTGACAGAGCCTCATTTCAATTCAATTTGCTGATGTTATCATACGGTGGAATTAACTCGTTTTATGTTTCCTACATCATAGAAAGACATCGTACGTGACCTATCAGATACCTTTTTTTGAAACCCAATACGGAGGTATAATAGACCCTACATATAGAAATCAATGAACGTGATGTTTGATGATTGTAAAATAAACCCGATCAGGTTATATATCCCAAACGTGCTTTTCTCACAGAGTTCAAACTAAATTGTTTGACAATATTCCTAATGGTTGAGAACAATGCATAATTATTGAATTAAAATATATGGTATAATAACGAAGAACAAATCTAAATTTAAAGTGCTTACTCGCCACGCCCCAAGAACATGGAGTAGCAGATAGTGACCTTGATGTATTTTATAAACTGTATCAAACTTTAAAACAGATAGTTAGAAAACAGTAGAAAACTGACAAAGAAAAATCTATAAATGACCCATACACAAAAAGGAGAATACTGAAACTATCGGGTATAAATTCTCTGAGCGGGGTCACTCCGAGATGGAGTGCGATTCTGTGCATACGGCAATAGAACATTCTAAAAGGAACACTAATGCGCATGTTCCATCACAGTGGGATACAATTATAGCAATGACCAGGCGAAATGATCCATATTTTGTTATACCTATCAAGTATAATGACATTTGTGACTTAAAATCCCAGAAAAGGTCAATGACTACCAACATGAAAAGCACAGTTACGGGCGAGAAAATAAACTGGCTGGATATCAATAGATTGAAATAAGACGTTCACAGCCAGACAGCATATTCTTTAACATATGGTTTTGACAGTAAAGCTTTCATGGAAAGAAAAAAACTGAGGAAGACTACAATGTAATTGCAAGTGTTAGTAAAATTTGCCAGAGCTTAAAGGAGTTATCTACATATATTACATATTTGTCTGTGATTTGTATAGGAAATACTGGGAATAGAAAAGCTATATCTAAGTTCTACTGGGGGAACATTGCTCGGCCTTTTCCGTCAGTGGCGGGAACGCCAAATGACGCAATCGTGAACGCTCGGCCGTCGTCGTCAGATTCCGCCACTAGGGATAACAATTACGGAAATCAACGAAGAGTTCCGGTTCCACTTGTTTTGTTTCAATCGGAACTCTTCGCCAATTTCCGTACTCGGTAATAGTGGCTCGGACGCTCAATGGTTTTTGGAAGCAAAATGATGAATTTGGTTCGGTTTTCGATTGTAGCTCTCCGCAAAATAGTGCTCTTCTATATATAAATGTTGTATTGAAGACAACATTGCAGATTTGTGAGTGATTTTGATCAATTTGTTAATATTTTATCACCATGACCGATAAATTATACTTTTTAACAAAATAAATACCAAAATGTGTGTAGTTGAAATCAAGACGTTTCAGCCCCAAAAAGTTCGTTCGGTCCCAAATAGTTCGTTCCATATAATGACTGATAGTTTGGAAACATTTGTTGAGTTTTCCAAATATATACTTTAATATTACGGTTGATTTGAAGGGAAAGGAGGGAGAGACATGGGAATTATGATTATATCATATTCTGGGAGTGATTGTTTACTGTTTTGTCAGTCGAGAGTGATATGTCAGCTGCATGCATATAGGAACTTGATATTGTATCAGTAAATCAATTAATAAAACACTAAAAAAAGAAAGATATGACTCATGAAGTCCATACTGACGTCCATGGTACTTGATATATTATTAAATTACGCTTATATGGTCTGCAAGTATAATTTTTTTCTCCAATCCACAGACAGTAGGGTACACCTTTGACATGAGGGTTAGTTTATTGCAAGATATAGATCTTATACATATACCATCTAGTGAAAACATTCCAGATATCATATATTTAATATAAACAATATGAAAAGAGTTTATTTAACACCATAACTATGTGATGAATGATTACATCAAATGTATTTATTTTATAAGGGCTATATCAGACTTTTCTAGAAGCATCACACATTTTTAAAATATTTCAATTTCAATCGGAGGCTCTAGTGTGTTTTACAAAAGATGGTTTAGAGGAGGAATAACTTTTATCAATGACATTTTAAACAAAAATGGAAATCTTTATTCATACATAGAATTTAATGAACACTATAATATACAGTCCAATTTTCTTGAAGGTATTATAACTGCTGTCAGAAATTATTTGGCAAAACTGAATATTGTGCATCTAGCCTGTAACAGCCAAAACCTATACGTCCACTAATCCTATCCTTAATTCTACAAAATGAGAAAGGCTGTCGAAACATATATGACATCATGATTAGAAATAATGTATATCCCAAAGCATTAAGTAAATGGAAAAATGAAGTAGTTAGTGTTCCAAACTTTGAATTTGAAAGATATATGCCTTACCTTATAAAATAACAAAATATCCTAAGTTACATTGGTTCTATTTAGAATCAACCATAGCATATTTGGAACAAATTACCTTTTATTTAAAAATGAATATTATTAATAACGATATGTGCAGCTTTTGCAATAATACACCTGAAGCTATCCAATATCTGTTCTGAAACTGTGGAATAGTTAAAGAATTCTGGTCAAAACTACAGAAAAATGCAATACAGCATTCGTAACTTTAACAGAAACAGATATTTTATTTGGAAATAGTAAATTTGATACAGTTTTGGGTAAAATCATCATGCAAGCACAACTTTATATTCATCGAAACAAGATGCAACGTCAATTTCCACAGCTTAACCTTTTTAAAACATATATAATATCTTCGTACAAAGTTGAGAAACTAATCGCATATAAAAACTTAAAAATGAATAAGTTTGAAACCATGTGGAGTCAATACCTTGCTATCCGTGGAACTGGAGTAAAGAGATAATTTACTTAGTTGATTTTTCCAGTATCAAACATTTTTTCATTCTGGGACATGCAAAGCTTAGCTTACTAATCAGAAATAGCATACCTTTGCTTATATCTTGATCTTTCTTAATCAACCTTCTTGTTGTTTCTTTTTAGAAAATATAATAATTTCGGAAGTTGTGTATATTTAAGAAATAGAACATCGTTTACGGTGAATTATCGTTTAATATATCACGGTTTGGAGTTCAATTGTAAATAATTTCACGAGTCCGAAAAACCGTGATATATTACAAGATAATTCACCGTAAACGATGTTCTATTTCTATTCTAATACCCCTAAACTGTGAAAATAACGCACACATCTGAAATATTTGGCATTGCTTTGCTTACTCTGCTGACGTTGCAAACATTACAGTGATATATCGTTGAATATAACGAGATATGTAATACTAGGCTATATAGTGCGGGTGTATTAGAATAATCCTTTAAAACTATCCTAAAACATTGTCCTTTGATAATGGATTTATTTACAGATTTATTACACAGGATGGGTTATTGTTTTTTTCTCTTTCCAAAAACCAAATATGAGAAAAAAATCAGTGTAACATGAAACAATGTTTATTTTTGATACTATAACATTAAAATTATCTGTGTAAAATAAGTCTGTATGTATTGACAATGTGGGTTGTACACAGGGTTTTGAAACAAAAAATATTCTCGGTTTGGCGCAGTCGGTAGCGCGGCGGATTTGTAACCGAAGGCCCCGGGTTCAATCCTCTGTGGTGCCACTGAGTTTCGTCGGTGTGTTTTTGGGCAAGACACTATCCCTTAGCCTCGTCCGGCGGATGGGGACTGTGAGGTCCCATGTATCGGTCTATCCACGTTAAAGAACCATAGGAATCTATTCGATAATAGGAGTAGGGCACGGTTCCCGGATTCCTATGTATCCTTCCCTTTTCTCTGGGGCGGCTCTAAAATACCTATTATTGTCCCCCCTCCCACCCACCCACCCACCCACCTCACACCCTTGAGTTTATAGAGACTCACTGCAATCTTGTAGCATCCATATATTCTTTATATAGCAATCATACTATATATATTTTCCACCAAAATTGTTTAGGAAATACCTCTGGATTGCAGAGGGGCCTTTTTTACACACTGTTAAAATTGTACATTGTATAATATATTTCTATAATTGTAAAGAATAAGAAATCCTCCCCATTTATTCTGTCTTTGATTACAATATATACATGTATGCATTTATTCACTTGATTATTTTTCCTATTACTTTATTTACCAACTAATTTATGCATATTACATGTTTTTTTTATGTAAGGTGTGTTGAGGGATGGCCCACCCCGACCCTCACAAACCTATTGCGGGGTGAATAAATGGATCACGATTAATCTGGTGATTGAAATTAAAAAAAAAGAAAGAAAGAAGTTTCTATTCATAATAAAAATGTAAAATCACGCAAAATATGTCGTTAGCACTGTGTTTTTCAGGTCTTAAAGGGACAATGTCCGTAACTTTTAGCTTATAAAACACACACTAATTATGTTCGCAAACATTACACACCAAGCATTATTGAATATTTACTAATTAAAAGCAGGATTGTTTGACGGAAGTAAATCGCGGTACAAAAAAAAGAGAAACCGCTTCGGGCGTTTGAACTCGCAGCCCAAACTAAAATTACACTCGCGGTAATAATAGTGAGCGTGAGCGTAAAGTAGTCGACATAGCTCCTGACGGAGCTGACCGGGCTATACATATTACGCAATACATACTATGGTGAAAACCTAATGCGCTAATGGAAGTCACGTGATCGCAGAAAAGGTAAATATGGTGGATCCCACTTTATTTACAAATAATAATTAAAGCTTTTTTTTTTTCAAACTCACGAATGTATTACTACAGACTTCTTAGGGTCTATGCTCATGTTTTCATGTATACATTTCACTGAATAAAAGTCAAATAGTTATTTGGTTATGCTCAATATCTGCTTACTTACGGACAGTGTCCCTTTAAGTTTGAATTGATGATATAATTTGAATGGAACTGCCGTAAAATGTTTAAATTAACCTGGTGCATAACCTAGCACTAGTCCTTCGTAATAAGACTTCGCATTTTGTATACTGTATTTCACATTTCTTGTTCTCTCTTTTTCTTTCTTTTTATTTTTTAACTTTTTTTTTATTTTGACTAAATGCGAACAGTAGTCAATATGAAACAATAAAGATCACAATAATGATGATTAAACGTGAAAAAAGCTAAGTACTGTATGATCTCTTAAATGGATATATATTTACATAATTGTTATAAACTCCATTCTTGGCGTTGATCTTAGCTCTCTGAAGTGCCCAGTGAAACGGAGCTATTATTTTTCAACATTTCGATTAAAGACAACCCCGGTTAAAATGAGATAATAAATATAATAACAGTCGTGAAAGAAAAGAATGTAGTTAGAAGAGTTTATGGATGTGTAAACGTCTTGAAAACTGGTCGACAGGTTTCATCCTGGGTATGCTTCAAACTGCAATATATAGTGACCGATAGCAATCGCAGGGATGCATGTCAGCCGATCGATGGCATCTCCTTCCACATGGGTTATATATACCTTTTCTTCTTCAGGGATGCATGTTAACGGTAAAACTATATTTCAGTCATTCAGTCTTTTTCTTTCTTTCTTCGTCACAATGAACATGTTTTATAATATGAAATGAATCTATTTTCCATTTACACTAAAATTATATGATGAAAAATGTTATCAAAATGTTTGTATGTACAGCTATTAAAGTAAATGTGCCAGGTTCCCAACCAGGAAGCTGGATCTCTTTTCTCCAAAGAAAAGCTTGCTTCCTTACACTACAGAGATGTTTCCCAACAGCGCAAACTAATGTACAAAAACTTATCAAAATGAATTTTAATTTAGATTACAGGTAAAAATATTTTATTTCAAATATTTACATAATTATAATAAACTTCCATTCTTGGCGTGGATCTTAGCTCTAAATGCATGAACTCAAAGCGCCAAACAAAACCTGTAGGTAATTCTTAAAATTCCTTCATTTCAGTTAAAAACTTAACTTCATTTAATTAAGATAATAAACATTAAATAGTATAATTGTCGTGAAAGAAATCATGGAAAATGTAGTTGGAAGAGTGTATGGGTGTGTAAACTTCTTGAAAATCATGATATATATAGTGATTGGTGCATGTCGACTAATCCTTGGCATCTCCTTCCACCAGGGTTTTGATTCTCCTGCTTCATCACAATTATGTAACATGTTTAATATAAAAAATATTTTTATCTCATTTCCTCAGAGTTTGCTGTCCAAATATAACCTAATATGATGTCTCAACGGGACGTAAAACCTCATTTCATTTATTCGTCATTGCAATGAACACATGAAATGATTAACTCTGTAGAATAAGAGACTGTAACTATGTGAATGAGTTTAGCATATATTTGTATGTACAGTTTTGTATGTACAGCTCAGTAAATGTGCCAGGCCTCTGCCAGGACTCGAACCTAGATCTCTTTTCTTGAAAGAAAAGCATGCTTCCTTACACTACAGAGATGCTTCCCAACAACACAAACTGAGTGTATAATTTACAAAAACTAGCCAAAATTACCAGTAACTTAAAGAAACTAATGTAAGCCGCCAAATAACATCAAAATTACACTACAAACCCGTTTATTAAAATTCTATCCAGGTGTTCAGGGCATATAATGATGAATATATGCCGATTAAAATTATAGCTTTATTTACAGCTTAAAATACCCGTGATTGAATATGCGTAAAATGTATTATGAGTTGTTGACCAACTCAAACAATTGGCTTGTCTCCAGCTCCACCATTTTCCTCCAGCAGGACTGTGTGGTCAGCCTATGTGGTCTGGTTATTTTGTTATGTTATTATGTACCTTGCCGTCCGTAGATTATTGTCTCCTCCGAGTATCTATCCTCCGAGCAGCTGCACGTTTAACAAACACTGACATCTAATCATTAGTAAGAGTAGGGCAGGTTCCCAGGCTCCTATGTATCATTATTATATTTAATTTTTAAGAAGTGCGGACGACAAACTTGGGGATGGACCAATGAAAAGAAGTTCAAGAGATCTGGAATATATCTAGTATCATAAGAATTTAAATAAAAGGGTACTTAAAACAATAATTTTACTATAGATATTATTTTATTTCATCTATTAATTTAGAAAATAAATAAATATATCTTTAACATCATCGATACACCAATTTAACTGACAAACATGCTGGTAAAGCCGCAATCTTTCAAATGACAATTAACTAATTATCAAACAATAATTAATTGATCCCATTACGATAGTATAAAATGATAGAGAGAACAAAATCACCTGCTCAATCTTACCAAAGAGGGTGTGCAGCAGTATAGAGACAGAGATAGATTATGTAATATACATACACTAAGAGGATTATATTCTTTCTTACGTCACTGATATACTATAACACTATATGTTTTCTTCTCTTTATCATCTATACTCCTATGGATTTTTGTACCCATTCAAATTACCTGCAATTATTAAACATCCAATATACCGTGATGGCGAACAAATTTAACTTCTCATAAGCCGCGATCCTTTAAATTTCCAATGACTAGAGCCCTATTATGTAATTAAATGTGTGTATAGTTCTAACGATTATAGTCCCTCCACCTATAACCATTTAATAGGTCGTCATAAGGTATATGTAAAATCACGTCTGGACTGATTTAAGTAATTAACCAATATTAATCTAATAATATAGCAGTATGGGTGGGGGCTAATACATCAGTATGAAAACACGCGCCATTTTTGTATTTCACTGACAAAAAAGTCTGTACTGTAGCATGTACACAGTGTGTAGTCTAGTTTGGCAGCTGCAGATCTAGTTATCGATCGATATTACCTGAGGCACAGTAAATTTCCGCGTTGCATAAACACTAATAATAAAATATATAGATGTCAAAACTGTATTGTATACAACAGAAAAATCTATGATAGTTAATTAAGGTGTCAAGCTATTGGAGTTTACGATCTTGGCCTAACAACAAATCATGGCATGTCTGTAAAATAGTGACGGTGACCCGTCACGCCACAGGAATGCCCTTAACTTTTCAATTTAAAGCCCATCTTTTGATCCATACTTGTATAAAAAACGATTAAAAGTAATCATTGTAACTGGGCAGACTAATCGAAGAAGCAGGGGGAAATCCCCGTCTACCGCCTCTTGATGACACCCCTTCTATTGCAGGTATAGCAGCGCCAATAAGCAATAAATGGCTGGGAAGGCTCTGTATATATTGGTGGGGCGTATGATCAGATCACTGACCGAAGCATTGTGGTGTAGAGGTTATAGCGTCTGCCTTGCATTCGGGAGGTCGTGGGTTCGAGTCCCCTGCCCGCGTCATACCGAAGACTTTAAAAATGGAGTAGTCACTTGCAACCCTTGCCTGACATGCAAATAATGGGTAGTGCTACGACTGATTGACCAGTGTCAGAATAATGTGACTGGGGGTATCATGCCTACTACGGCGTGGTATTCCAGTGTGGCAGCACTATAAAGAAACCATTGAGTTCGCTGCTTCAAGTAGACATATCATCACATCACAGTTAACAACACACAGATAAAAGTCCAGACATTGTGCCTATAATCGTCGGGTAGGACGCCTGTCGTAGGTGGAGGGGCTATAATTACACACACACATCAGATCATTGACAGATGATTATCACACAATGGTGCCCATGTGCTCGCACTTTATATAGTTTTAGTTGAAAAAGAGGTGAAGCTCTTATAAATCAAGGAGCGCCCACGTTTGCCGGGAATCACCATATTGTTTACCTCAGTGTGAATGCATTATTACATCAGGAAACTCTATGAATACACCCTGATAAAACAAATACATATGTACCGCATGTTCGGAACTTGCCAGCAGTCGCCATATTGTTTATCTTATAATTGAAGAGGTCGCTACTGCAGAGTTGTCGTTTCTTGAAAATAGTTCAATATGGCGTCGAGTACTCTCCGAATCGGAATCCCGAGCGACGGAATCCGACAACGCAGTTCCGATTGGTTTTGTTTGTATGACGTAACGTCGTCTTGGCGTTCTCGTGCAAACTGGTGTACATTAGAAATATTAATAAAATATCATTTTACATTATGTAATATATAGTTTAATAACCAGTGTTTTTGAGAGACTGAAAATATCTCGCTCGGTAGAGAAATGACCCCGATATAAGAACTCGTTCTCCGCACTCGTTCTTATATGGGGGCCATTTCTCTACCTTGGGATATATTTCCCGTATCTCAAAAACACTGGTTATTAAACTATATTTATCCTTATTTTGGCATGAAATACATGTTGAACTTTCAAAATATTTTCTGTAAACATGGAGTGTTAATGTACAAAGATGCCCTCAATAAATAATAAACATACAATGAATTGTTGAATTTTCATTGGAATTCAAACATTAAATGTCCATTTTCTCAAAAGTCTGAATTAAGCACATAACCCCTTTTTTCTCTATGCCCTCGATATTATACTATACTCAGTTTATTATACTTTTATTAAAACTAATGAGATAAATATCCGATACATTTGTTAACAATAAATCAATATAATTTAAAACGGATATTTTAATGACGTACATCTATTGTCTTTCATTTTAGGACAATGATTTTGCAAAATATTTAGAAAGTATGAGTTAATTCCGTGGATATTCAATGATGTATTGACATATTATACATACGAAACTATACAAGCGGTCAGTGGTATCCCAAACTGGAAGGGGTGAATGTCACATGTATTCAACAATCAATTATCGTTTCTATAAATATTCACGTTACGAAAATTCGGATTGAATCACGTCACATACGCCAACTACTGCACAGAAAAGATCAAGTACTCCTTCAATAGTTGAAGGAATTGGCAACTGACTTCTCGCATTTCCTGTTACCCATTCCATAATTTGCAGAAATTCATTAGACATCCTCTAACAGGGAACTCGCCTGTATACTCATTGGCTAGTTCTCCAATGGTTTGTAAATCACACGGTAGTGGAAACGAGAGATCATATGCTCCAAACGCTTCCGGTTGATAGTACATGGCTTCAGGAATACCAGACGGCACTAATACCTCATTTTGCTGTGATCTGATACTATGCTCATTCCAATTTTCAACAAATATGTCTAACTGATTCTGAATAATTGGAAGAAAACAAAAACGAACGCAATCTATGTAAAGTGGGTCTGTATCAGTAAAGACACCTCTGTCTCGCATATCACTGAAATAAATTCCCTAGTATTGGGTAACATGTATTTTAAGACCCCCCCCATAGTCTCTCAATTCTTTGATTTCCAGTAGATTTTCCAGAAGATCTTTTACAACAACATTTTCAGAACCCCCATCCGATCGTACCATTCTTGGTACCCTCCCTAATCGCTTGACAAAGTCTAAAACAAATCGAGCTATGAATATAAGATTGTTATTTGAAGGACCTGCTTTCAACCACAGAATTTTCCTCGTATAACCATCGATGGCAGCATGAATAGCTATTCCGTATGGTTTTAACTTATCGTATCCAACAATATGTATGAGATAGTCAGGACCTCTATTGTAATACACTCTCCTTCTCAAACGATGTTGTCTTCTCAGAGACACTTCCGGGTCGATGGCTAGGAGACATAACCTAACTGTTTCTTGAGTTTCTTAGATAGCGCCGTGGTGTTATGGTTAGCACTGCGGCTTAGTAACCCAGGGATCGCGCGTTCAATCCCAGCCAGGACCGAATTTTGGATGAGACTTTAAAACCGAGGTCTGCTCGCTAAAATGCTTAGTGCAATACAGCGAGGATAAATAAACGCTTATACGCACACGAGTAACACGCAAACCATGTGTGACATTTAATAATCGCCATAAAGATTTATAGCCCAAGTTTTGAAATTCATTTTGATGCACTACAACTATTTTGGAGACGATTCTCTTAAGTGGACTTTCACAGTTTTACCTTCTTAGTTTCAGCCTCCGCTTAATTCTCTTTAAAGTTGAAACACTCATGACTATTCCATGAACGGACAACAGGAAACCGCAAATTTCGTTGGACGTATACAATCTGCTCAAGTAATACAATGTTCTCAATCTGCTCAATGAATTGCCGGATTCTCAGCTCCACATAGTATGATACTAAACAAAGTATAAAAAATAAACAACAGCAACAACAACATACGCACGCATACATAATGTAATATAATATAATATATAGAGGATCTTAAACGAGTTCCCATTTCATATAAGATTTATGAAACGAGTTATGAATTATTTTGATTTTAACGAGCCTTTTGGCGAGTTAAAATTAAAAATAATTCATATCGAGTTTCATAAATCTTATATGGAATGGGAACTCGTTTAAGATCCTTTTTATCACAAAACATTGCAATCCAATTAGTAAAAAAAAATTCAGATGGACATATAACCGCCACGACGTCAGACACAATTTAGCGCCAAAACGTCATAAATATGTGACGTCGTAACGTCGCGTCTCACACATAACGTTGCGTATAAAAGAGTTCGTGTTTTACCTCTTTACAAAATAGCAGTTTACGCCAACTTTTTAACAAACCAACAACAATGTTTTGTATAACATGCGTTATTTTAATAAGCTGTCACAAATAATAAGTTTATGACTCAGATCTGGGTGAATTTGTAATAAATAAAATAGTTTCAGTTAATAAACTTACGTAGTGTTACAGGTTTTACTCAACCAATCAAAATCGTTCCAGGTTGTATTACACGTGTGTCATACAATAGAATATTAAATGGGTGTTCGACACTGCTAACAAGGGACGTTATGTGATATAATATAATATAATATAATATAATATAATATAATATAATATATAATATAATATAATATAATATAAATATAATATAATATAATATAATATAATATAATATATTATATTCTAATACACCCGCACTATATAGCCTAGTTTAATATATCTCGTTATATTGAACGATATGTCACTGTAATTTTTGCAACGTTAGGAGAATAAGCATTGCGAAAGATTTCAGATGTGTGCGTTATTTTCACATTTTAGGGGTATTAGAATAGAAATAGAATATCGTTTACGGTGAATTATCTGTACTATATCACGGTTTGTCGTTCAACTGTAAGGGCGAGTGAAAATATTGTTTACAATTGAGCTCCAAACCGTGATATATTAAACGATAATTCATAGTAAAACGATGTTCTATTTCTTAAATATAATATAATATAATATTATATGATATAATATAATATAATATAATAATAGTAGGTCAGGTTGCCATATTCATATGTATCATTCCATTCTCTCTGGGGAGGCTCTAAATAACCTGTACTGTGCGATGAACGGTTAAACAACATCAGTTCAACTTATTTTCAATATAAAATATATGACTTAATTGCAAAATCAAAGGAACGCAGCTTGCCATATTTAAGCTGTTCTGCAAATACATGTACTCGTGCTAGGCTTCGATTTTAACTATGTTATAATGTGGCATATCCTAACAAATGTGTACTTGAACTTTATTTCGTCAGATGACATTTTTTGCAAAATAATTGATCATGACGATTTGTTGAACTCAAGAAGTTAAGATGAACTTGAGAACGTTACCTGAAACAAGAGAATAAGTCGTTACATTTTGGACGACATACTCAATGGTAACTAGTCAAGACGACATACATCAACTAAACTTATTTAAATGACGAAAATGTCGACATCAATATTTCTGACATGTGAAGGTAAATCGTACTAAGTCGCATTCTTTCAAATCGAAATGATTCAAGAAACACGCAGTAAGTCGAGAAAAATGGGGCCGAGAAGACGCGAAACAATGCAGCAACCCGCCAATTTCGAAATCTATAAGGAGGTATTAACGCAACAACTGGTGACCCTTAAACGTTTCCATACATAACATATCTGATGTCGACAGAATACTCCACCATGGACTTTGGAAACACCAACAATTATTTTTGATCTTTGTAATAATAATATATCCTTTACAGATCCAACTATCTTTCAAAGCAAATTTAATAAAATTAAATCGAAATACAGTAACTTTCAACATATATACACAGATGGTTTTAAAGATGGAGACAAGATAGCTGCAGCAGCTGTTGTTCACATAGCATAAAGAGCCGCCTGCCTGACAATGCCTCTATCTTTTCAGCTGAACTTTAGGCAATTGAACTTGCCTTAAATTATAGTCAGGAATCTGATGATGACCATTTCGTAATCTTTTCTGATTCCCTTTCATCTCTTCAAGCACTGGGTAATATGAAACATGATAATCCAGTTGTGCTTCAACTTTTAGAAAAGTACAATTCTCTTATAGTTGATAATGTTATTATTTTCTGCTGGCTTCCAATCCATGTAGTATTACGTGTAATGATCTGCTAAGGCAGCATTAGGTTTACATATATATAATACCAAATTACCTTATACTGATTTTAAAAGTTGAATCAACATATATATTCGTAACTCTTGGCAAGCCGCTTGGGACTTGTCGTTTAACAATAAACTGCATTACATTAAAACGTTACTCGGAGAATGGCGTCCTTTTAGTAGACCCATTCGTCGAGAGGAAGTTGTCCTAGCCAGGGTCAGGATAGGGCATACACGCTGTACTCATTCATATGTATTACAAGGTGAGCAGTTGCCAGAATGTATACCCTGTTTTGCACCGTTAACGGTCAAACATATCTTGCTGGAATGTGTAGACTTTGATCCTATGCGACAGATACTACACAGTTAATACTTTGAAAGAGTTATTTGATACTATAAAGTTTAGTCTTGTTTTAGATTTCCTTAAATAAATCAGTTTTTATAAATCAATATAATATTTTCCTATAATTATATATTCTTGTTTACAAGCCCGTTGACGGCATTTGTTGATTTACATATATACATAGGCTATATTGCTACCATATCATCCCTTATTTGTAGATAGTTTTATCTTTATACGTTTAAATTATTTTTAATTACTACTTCATTCCTTCATGATTCATCGGTTTTTTGCGCACAGTATGACCTATTTATGTGTCGACGTGCCGTAAAACACCATTCATTTATTCGACAGAATACGTGAATTAAGTCGAATTAATTAAGTAGTTAAGTGGCTAACCGGCTGGCAGAAGTATGCCACCATAGGTTTATGCAAACCCTTCTGTACTAATCACTAAAGCTCGTAAATGTAAAGTGTTTCAGCTGTAATTGTTGTTGTTTTGAATTCGTGATTATTATTAATGACAGCGTTCTGTGAAAGCTACAGTTCTTGTTCAGCGTTTGAGTTTTCTTTTATTGTCATAATAGTTTTGTTGTAGTTTTGTAGCACATATGCGTTACCTGAGATAAGAACAATCACAGATGTAACTGAAGCATTTAATGACACTTCTCGGTATCTGGATCACATATTGAAAATTGCCAAAAATAAAATCAATCACAGATGTAAATGAAGCCTTTAATGACAACTCTCGGTATTTGGATGACATATTGAATATTTACAATCCTTTCTTTTCAACTATGGTTAGTACTATCTATGCTAAAATTTTCAACTCAACATATCTACCATTTCTGATATTGTCACTTCTTTTCTCGATTTTCATCTCTCTATTGAAAACGGAAAAATAATTATTAAATTCTTGACAAGACAGATTTTAATGTATTATTGTCTTATGGAGTCTATACTTTTCCATGTATTCGTTTTTCTAGAACTTGTAGCCGAGGTGAGGACTTTAATATTCGTAATCTTTGTATAACTTAAATGCTTCTTCAGTAGGGCTACCGTTACCATAACATTCGAGAAAAAATATACTTTGCAAAATTGTATTATCGTTTACCTGATCTACTTTTGAAGTATAAAAGTACTTCAAGAAGTACCCATCCTGACTTCTAAGGCGACGTGATTTACAAACATAATAAGCTCCATGGCGATAATCATTTTCATACATTTTTAATTAAACTTGTTAAAATGTGTATCAATTGAATTTATTACCTTTTTACATTTTACAACGCACTGCAGGTTTAGTAGTTGACCCATTTTACAATTCATCACTATGCTTTCCTTTTTGATTTTTTGATGACCTGACAGAATGTGGAGCCTATGATGACGTCTTTCTAACTCCGCAAAATACGGTAGCGTTTGATGTTTGTCTTAAATTGTGTCTTGTCGTGCAAACTTCAATGATGTGTTCATTTTGCTTTCTCTGGCTTGTGCCAAGTTACTGAGTAATTGTATTTTGGCTTTCTAGAGTTTTGTTTTTAATAGATATATATTAAATTATATAGATATTGTGCCTCCAGACGAGTGTGTTATGATGTAGAGATACAGTTCATCAACGTGTGTTGCAGCTACCTTTATTAAGGAGTGAATTCATACGTTTGATTTCTGTGTATCTCGTCATAGCTAGGCGCCCTGCAGTAGTTCGTCCGAAGGTTGTCTGTCCTTGGTAGTTCACAAATATTTCCCCCTATATATAATTCTGCCTTGTGAACGTGAATCTCTTACGAGATCCCAATTTCGAAAGTTGCCGTAGTGAGTTCAAATTCTCTCCCTTTATTATATTGACTGAATTCACAGTATCCCCAAGATCCTGCACCTTTCATTGTCACTGTCTCAATATAGCTGTGTGTGGTTGAATGCTTAAATGTGCCCACTCATATGAGCTATAATTGTATGTATGCATGCGTCTATATGTTAATTGTGCCTCCAGACGAGTGTGCTATGATGTAGAGATACAGTTCATCAACGTGTGTTGCAGCTACCTTTATTAAGGAGTGAATTCATACGTTTGATTTCTGTGTATCTCGTCATAGCTAGGCGCCCTGCCGTAGTTCGTCCGAAGGTTGTCTGTCCTTGGTAGTTCACAAATATTTCTCCATATATATATATATATATATATACATACATGATCGTCTTTGTGATACACTTGTATTTTATTATTGTCTATAAATGCTGCCTTGTTTGTTAGAGAATAAAAACTAACGGGAATTTTTACTGGGATGACGAACTGGGATGACGAACGATAGGGTAAGAGTGGGGTTTGTTGCATCCTAGAACCAGGCCTTGAATTCACCAATCATTGTTGAGAATATTCTTAGACTTAATTAAGCCCAAGTATGCACATTTCCATTACCAATATTTTTAAAAGTTTAAAGGATAAACATTTATGACAAGCTGCTATGAATAAATATGATCAATACTGACAGATAGCAGCTTCATTCGATTGTTTATCTGTGAAGGTCTTGGGAATATTTGTGAATGAAATTTGAGTACTTGAGCTCAAGTCTAAGAATAGTTTGAAGAATGGTTGGTGAATTGCAGGCCTGGTTTAAACCGTTAGCGGCCTTTTTTTGCCATTAACCTTTCCAGGGCTGTAGCCCTATCGTCAGCCCGTTTGTGTTTGTGATGTCACACGCCTTGCTTATTAACATTGTAATTGGTGTTCGTTTTAATGCGTGTTTTTGGTTGACTGTGTTCTGTGAATGCTACATTTACTGTTCGACTTTTATATATATTCTTACTATCAACAACAATGTGTAATAAAAATGTAACTATTTTCTTTAAATTTTCGAACTCATGATTTTTTTCGAGAAAAATCACAGAAATACAGCTTTTAAGTAAAACCAATATTTTTGTTAAATTAGCTGACGTTATGATAAAACTATAACGACGTCACGTTCTGTGATGTTTCTTGAAAAGTAACATGAGTTCGAGAATTTGAAGAAAAGATTAAGTATTTATTTAATATTGACTTTCCGTTTGAAAGTCTATACAGTTATTAATAACTATTTGTAAGTTTTACCTGTTGTCTATTATGTTACTACGTTACATGTCAAAGCGTCCACATAAGGTGTATTATAAATCAGTTTAAACAAACTTAAGTTCGCTTATGATAAAATACAACATCATTTACTTCTTGTAACGTCTTTTCTTATACTACCAGCAGTAAGATCTTTCGGAAAGAGTTCTTGTCAAACATATATATATATCTAGTTCCGGCTACGAAAGCAACATCCATTAGTTCAGATAAGCAATACCAGTTCTAAGCTTACTTTACGCCTGTCAGGTTATGACTTTTCCATTTAGAATTAGTGCCATTTGACACGTAAACGACTTACATTTGAATGCTATTGTATTTTTAAACTCACGATGCTGGAGGTGAATGAATTTAGGTATCAAAATACTTGCAAAATGGTATTTTAATGTGACAAACTTATTAAGCCATCTAAAAACGATAGAAGTCATAAATCGTTTGTTATGCGTAACACAAGTCTTCATATTATGGCAATAACATAGCAACACTTCAAATCATTGAAGATAAACTCTTAAATTTCCGTTCAATATCTCGTTTAGGAAAGTTAGTTGCTGTTCTAATTAAAAGATATAATTTATTGCATTTTATTTTAAGAAATATCCTATTAGTTTAAACTTACTTATTTTACACCGTTTGTAACGAAAGAGCTCTGAAATTATTTTAATCACTCTCGATGTCTTCTTAGGTAGAATTGGTCCGCAAATGCAGATAACGGGTCTTCCTTAGAGGCACAACACATATGGTCATGGCGGGGATCGAATCCACGACCTTCAGATCCTGAGTCCAACGCACTACCTTAGACCACAGTGTCTCACATTGCTCACTTGTTTGTGTTTAGCGCTATATTCAGTAAGGACGCAGGGGAGCGCAAACACGTGGATAGACCTAAAGGTTCGGCTCACTTTTCTGCAGTAGTTTGATTAATACCTGGTTGATGGAACTGAAAGAATAACTGAGTAGAGTTAAATTAAAGTAAATAGAGGATACGTGTTTGTTTTGAGTGAATATAGTATTTATTTTCATCGAGAAATGGGAAACTATTTGAGTTTTCTCACTTCGAGATGAATATAAATCCTATATTCATGACATACCAACAAAATTCTATTCATTATATACTCACAACCTGGAAATGTATGCAGAAAATATCATGCGTCAAAACAATGACGTCAATAACGTGGACAACGTCAACAACGTCAACAATTGCATGACGTCATATTGAGTGAAAATATTTTCACATGAGAAATATAAACAATGAAAATATAAGGTTTTATTTTAATCATAAAATCCATTATTTGACTGGAAAGTGTATAATAATACACCGTATTATAAAAGCTGTACTCCGAAGCAAGTAAAAGAGAATGGGAAAAACATAAAATCCTCAGTTTCCATGCATTTCAGCGATATTTTATTTTGAGCAATTATGCTATAATACTTTGAATAAATAAACATGCATGTCGAAGATAATTTAATTTGAGAAATTAGGCTGCAATACTTCAAATAAATAAACATGCACGCCAAATGTTTTAATTAAAGCAACTGTGCTATAATACTTCGAATAAATAAACATGCATGTCAAAACTATTTTAATTTTTTGAAATTATGCTATCATAAACCAAATGTTATTCCTTCAAAGTGTCATTATTTATTGATATAATACTAGTTAAGCCCAAACAGTTGAGCAAACTTAGACTGTATCATTTTGCAATCAATCTCTTTACGTTAAATACCGTACTGAAATGGTTTACATTTTCAAAGCGGAACTTCAAAATGTATGAATTTCGTGTTTCAAAGTGTACTGTGATTAAAAAGTATGCAGTTCAATATTGCTCTTTCTCTAACTAGCTGCAACCCGTTTTTTACAAAACATCTTGGAATTTCTTAAGTATATACATTATATAGCGGAAATGCCCGAGTTGGTTTCGTTTTTCCTTCAGTAGATAAAGATATTATGTGTTAGTGAAAGGGGTGTGGCAGAGATGGGATGTACACAACTATAACACAGATTCAAGTAGATTATAGACCTTTTATTATATTTCATCCCACACACATACCCGGCAAAATATAAAGTATTTACTCTTATATATGGTGCTGCTGATATGACAATTACGATTACACTGAGTTCAGTTAAAAACTGAAAATTTCGTTGTTGTTTTTATTGTTGTTAATTTAAACGTATCATATTGACTTTTATTAATATGATTTTTAATCATGCGTGTTCATATTGATATTGGCAATGTTAAGTAAGATAAATGCTTTCTTTGTATTGCTTATGAATATTGATTGGCGATTATTTCCGAAACGTTAGCTCGCATAATTGTTTTAAAGTGAACCCTCATTAACCCAGGACAAACTGTGAAAAGCAGATATGGCTGATACATGCAAAACATAGTAGATTTTTCAGTTTGTATTTTCTTCAGAATTTAAATCTCTTATCGGATGTGCACATATATGAAAACATTTTACTAAACCTCACAGGAAATGTGCTTTTTAACTCCAGACCTAAATTGATGTATAGAAATAGTTTATTACTGTTGTTGAAAGTTGAAAGTTGAAGGAGTCAAACTTTAGAAATGTCTATACATATTTATATTGTACCGAGTATATATATGTATACATATATACATATACATTTCCATTTACGTATATATTCAATTAACACATGCACAATATGTATCGATTTCGAATTGTTCGAATTTAAGAGTCCATGGTAACCCGTGATATGGACACCACGCTAGGAGCGATATCCGCGCAGACTTCTGTTTACACCGACCACCACAACTGCATGGTACATCGACTGCGCTGAAATAGAATATAGAAGTGACAACATTCCTTTTATCGCGTTGGCTCTATTGCCCTCACACGACTAGTCTAGATCTTCTGCGACGTCTGCTTATTTTAAGACAAACGTCTAGAACAGTTCTCCTGAGAATCTGGTATAGTTTCTGATTGGCTGATACAGAAACACCTGCTATCCAAGATATACAGAAAGGCAGAAGGACAGTACATTTATAAATAAACAAAGAGGGAAACATCATCATTATATCGACGAACTAAATGCGGATGGTCAGAAATACTTTAATAATAAAAAAAGAGCAAGAAAATTGGATGAATTGATATGCCCCGCCGAATGATGCATTATCCTCGAGTGGAAGAAATGTGTTTCCATTTTTTTTAATTAGTATAAATCATGACCTTGACCCTTCATAAATTCGAATATTTACTTGATATAGGCAAGTTCATCACCATAGTAGATTTCAAAAAACGATGTACCATTTTAAGACATAGACTTTTATAGTGGGACTTAACAGATAGACTGGGTGTAATTTGAGCAGGTGTATATAATATAGTAATACATGTAATGTATACAACAGATGTAGAATTGTATATCAGTGATTACTTTTTAATTACTTGGCCATGTGATATTTATCAATCTGATTACTTCATCTCATTACTACGGCTACTATCAGATGATCTCGTTATTTCAGGGGGTTATTGTATTTGGTTCAAGACTGGCTAGCTTTAAAACAAATCAAACTTTCGTTAATATAAACACTCAAACCAAGTTTGACATGTGACCCAGGAGCAGAGCCAAATTTGACCCCACTGTCACCTTTGATCAAACTTGGTAGAGGACCATAAGCTGAGTGTAAATACAAAATATTAAACTGTTGGCGTTTGTAGTTTCAGAGAAGAAGATCATTTCAGTTTTCTCTATATACGTCTATGTAAAACATGTGACCACTGGGGTGGGGCCAAATTTGACCCCAGGGTCACCATTCAAACAAACTTGGTAGAGGATCGTAAGCTGAGTGGAAATACAAAATAGTAAACCTTTGACTCTTGTAGTTTCAGAAAAGAAGATTTTTAAAGTTTTCCCCATATATAAGTTCATGTAAAACTGTGACCCCTGGGGCGGATCCAACTTTGATCCCAGAGTCACCATTTGAACAAATTCGATAGAGGATCTATAAGTTTATAATAAATAACAAATATTAAACATTTATCTCTTGTAGTTTCAGAGACGAAGATTTTTGAAATATAAAACTGCTCGAACAAGGCCCCTAAGCTCCCTATTAAAGAGGAATAGAGAAATAGAAACTAATGAACCCATTAACCAAGGTTTATTATGAAAAAAAAATTAGAAAAATATATACATGCCTCCAGTGAGATTTGAACCCACGACCTGAATAATTCAAAGGGACATTTATCAATTTAATTAAAGACAATACCTACGGCGTTTCTAGGACGATTCCGAAATAAATTTGCCGCGCCACTATTGGGATAAACATTATAATCAAGTTTAATAAAAATCAAACATGCGGTTATCAAGATATGACTGTGGACGGACAGAATTAAGCAAATTTTATCAATTAAAGGGCAATAACTCCGGCGTTACTGGGACGATTCTGAAATAAATTTGCCTCGTCACATCTCACTATTGGGATAAATATTATAATCAAGTTTAATGAAAATCAAAAATCAAACAAGCAGTTATGAAGATATGACTGTGGACTGTGGAATTAAGCATTTTTATCAATTGAAGGATAATAACTCCGGCGTTACAGGGGCGATTCTGGAAAACTATAGCCGCGTCACATCACGCTATCAGGATAAACGTTATTACCAACTGTAATGAAAATCCAACCTGCAGTTATGCAGTTGAAGATATGCTCCGGACGGACAGACAAGCCCCTCCGCCTTCGGCGGGGGATAATTATTACGGTCACGTGCTTCCGGTTTAAAATGTATTTCTGCACAAATGGTCAAGGCGTTTGTATTTACAATCAAGCGTCGAAGATGATAAAGACTATTACATGACCGTTTCTTCATGATTCAGACTTGTACGAGGTACGTTGACAAGTGATATATAATAGTGTTAATACTGTTAACATGAAATAGAAACTGAAGACAGTAAATTTAAATAAGCGTCCATGATATGTGGGTAACTTTATTTTGGATTTATCAATTATGTTAAATAATTATGGACTTTGTAAATAAAGAAAGATAAAAATATCGGACAGGGAGAGCAGCATTCAAGGACTTGGTTCTATGGACAGGGAGAGCAGCATTCAAGGACTTGGTTCTATGGACCGAGTGACGATCTCATCATAGGTCCATATTGATATCATATATCATACAATACATTTTGAAAATGGATTCCCTTGGAAGCAACAAACTCAAACAAGAGAGAAAATTATCAGACTCGGTGTTATTGAGTCTGTTCATGATTGAAGCCTCTTTTGCACATACAACGACATCGAATGCAAGACTATATTTTAGCAAACAGACCCGAAATAATAATGCCAATTGCAATAGAAAACACATTTGTATTTATGTAGTTCAAATGAAGTGTAGGCCAATCATAGAACAATTAGTCATGAGAGGCATTTAATTAATAAACGATTTATACAACACATACTAGACGAGTAGTCCCGTTCTCTCATTATCAATTATCAAATCGTACGCAGCATGGAGGCTATTGTTTCAGCAATTTTTTTTTATTTTTAAGACAAAATTCAGCTAGGACATACATAAGATGTATATCATTGAACAATACAATTTTAGGAGTAAATAAAAATACGTAACTTTCAAAATCGGTAGAGAAATAAAAATATCATAGGCGAAACTTTTTTTGATAGGGAATTTCAGAAGCAAAATTTGAATTTTTTTATTTTTTTATTTTTAGATTTTTTATCCAAAAATGGTTTCAATGTGTTGAATTAAATTAATGTAAATTAAGACACTCTAGAAGTTTTATAGCAAAATATTAGGGCTAACTGAAGCTATTTGAGATTTCTTAATTTTCTGCTGTCCCAGCAAGAATGAATTTTCATGGAAAATGTCCCACTAAAAAGCTTTTTTTTCTGTAAAATATGTATTTGATTTTCTCAACCGATTTTGAAAAGTAAGGTTTTGTTATTTATCACTAAAAATGCAAATTTTAATGATATACAATTGATGTACGCGTTATTTAAATTGCTGAAGCTACTGTAGAAAAACCTTTGGCTGAAACAAGCGCCCCAATAGCACATTGGATATGAAAATGAAACTCATTATCATGGTTGTATATTCGTGTTTGGATTGACACCCAAAATGCTTTCATATCGTCTCAAATCCTTTTAAATTTCCGCGTATTCAGCTGATTTGTATTCTCTCAACTTGTCGACTTTGACTGCAGATAAAAAACAAGTTGTCATACTTTTATGTCACTGCGAACCTGCCCGTGAATGAGTATTATGTACGTGATGCATTTGTAAATAAATTTAACACTTTGTTAATACTAAAAATACATGTAATAGAACCATTAAAGAATAACAATACATACCCGCAAACCCCAGTAGTATGTTTCACTGGTGGATAACATAGCAGAGTTGATTGTTTACGGATAGCATCCAGCTGCCACTGCCCTCAACACATAGACCCCACCTAAACAAATTAAACACTAATGTTAACACGTACCCAATTGTACAAGTATGCAATTTGAATTACGAACTTACAATGAATGGATATTAACCACACTGGTCAACCGGCTGCAGCGAAGTCAGGTGATTACAGAGGTCAGATGGGCGAAATTGTTAAAAGTAAATGGTGGGGTTAGTATTTTCATTTTTTGTTGCGTTTTTTGCTAAAAAAATTGAAAACTGATTATGAAGATTTCAAAAGGAATGCCAGAGGAAGCTTTCACTTTAAAAACCCGGTAATAAAACGACGTCAGTAAGCTTTATTTAAAGATTTATTTACATCACAAAAAAGAAAAAAGAATATATACGTCTATCAATACTTCATTGAACAAATAGATTAAGGAATGCTCAGAGACAATATTAACAAAATAACAATAAATAATCAAAGCAGGAATAATTCAATAAATACAGACTGGCATGTAACTTTCATAGACTAATAAATACATATTTCGAGATATGGATACTATTACCAAACCGGAAAATGGTACAGTATAAATACATATCTTTTGAAAATCAGTATTCCTATTTTGTTTCATACCTCGTGTGTGACAAAATGGGTCGTGCAATCAGGAAAAGGAAAGCCACTAATAAAATAAATACAAATAAAATTTATTTGGAAATATAAAGCAATAGATGAATAAATAAATTAATTAATCAATAAATAAAAAATAAATCAATGAAAAAGGAATAAATAAATAAATAATATATATATATATTTTTTTTTTTAATTAATCAGCAACCGAATAAATAACTCAATCCATAACTAAATGCAGTTTAATAGATATTGGAACTACATATGCATTAAATACACAAACAAATATAATATTATTAATAATAATAATAATAATAATAACAATAGTAATAATGAATAATAACAATAGCTTCACTAATAATAGCGTTAATAAGTATAACAATATCAGTAATTCATCTACTAATAATAATAGTCTAATCACGATTATAATAACAATAATAACATAACTAAAAGGGAGATTTAAATTACATTAAATAAAACTAGATATGGTTAGAAACAGGTCAGTGTTTTCAGTTTTATTCTATTTCATGAATCGAGCTTGTCAAGCGGTAGTGTGCAATCCGGACAGGACAGTGACTCGTCAGTGACTCAGAGCAGGCCAGCTGTAAGGAGGATGTTGCGTGCGGTCCGGACCTAACTGCGGTTCACAAGCTAAATAGCAGTGCGAAGCGAATCATCAGCCAAATTACTGGTTAGAGGCGGTGCCACAGCAGAGCTCAGTAAAACAGCTAAGGTAATAGGGTGGAAGGCAAGTGCAAGCATGGCTTTCACAGGGCCCGTATAAATTATTCCAACCTAATTCATGACTGGCGGCCAACATTGTAACCATGGTTCTCATGAATGACCAATCGGCATCACTCCCAGTAATACTTATGTTTTAGTAAGATATGTAATTTGTATCCTACTCATATACGATGCCATTGTATTAAAATAGGGATGTTTTAGAACTGGTTCCATCTCAGTAATCGGGTTCAAGAATGGGTTCTCTGGAACACACAATTCAGTCAGCTGATCTTCGTATTAAGCCATTACCACAAATAGGCGGCTTATTAAATACTTCTAGGGTAGCAAACTTCCAAATTTTGCCGGTTACCTTAGTTAAGAAATTGGAATGTGATTTGAGTTTGATACCCCCTCTTGGAAACGCTTGATTATTTTATGGACGAATGAATTTATTTTTGAGGGATAAACCTGATAACAGTCAAACTGATGTCAGTACTTGAGTCATGTTCTACTAACATATTTGGTCATCTAGGGTTCCTTCAGCGGATGGAAAGTCTGTCGGCTCTACTGTTGAGTTTAGATTGTTCTTGGTGCCATGTACTGAGAAAAGATCGCGCTTTATTATGAACTGTTGTCTGTCGTCTGTCGTCTGTGCCTGTTCTTTTTGCAATACTTGTCTTTTCCCTCCGTGATCCTTTAGTCGGAAATGCACTCCTATTAGGTCTCATATCACAATTTTTAAGACGGTTCCGGTAGTGTTAGCAGTTTGAGTAAGAGTCCCTGAGCCTAGCAACAGAGCAATGATATTGCGTATTGGTACTAAAGCACTGGTCAAAGAGATGAATAATCAGGCATCCACGTCTTACCGTCTTATTCATCTGGTTATGCAAGCCCATTTATCATCCACACGTAATTCTATGGCCATTTCCATGTCACGAAAACATTTGGGTACTGTCTGGATAGTTACTAGCTTGGTTTTATGGCGGCGGGACTATAAACCTTACAAATACACAAACCCATACATACCGAATCATTTTTTATAACGGATTCCCATCGTGAAGCCTTACGACCGAATCTTTATATGTTAAGAGGAAACCCCACTTACAATGTTTGTCTGCGTGGTTTCCAATCATTTAGGCAGCCATACGCATGCAGGAATTGTGGTCCCCTGCACGTGATTCAATAGTGGGATAATCGTCACTTAAAGATTGGCATTAAAATTGTTAAAGCCATTGCAGAGGTTTGTAAGACTGATCAGAGTGGCAGAAATTTAATTTTTTCACCTTGTAGTTTTAGACACCGACATATTTTCTTCCGTAATGAGGAGTCCTGTTTCTGCTAAATCTTTTAGGATTGGCCTTTAAGGATTGGTGGGGCAGTAGCCTCCACTGTAATTACTTCGAAGCTGTCATAATGCTTTCCTGCGTTTTTCTGTTTGGTCCTGTCACTCATTTCAAGTCTACTATCACTGGTGTACAATGGTCTTTCTGAAATATCATTATTGGGGTTATACTTTACGGCGACAGCTCGAATTTTACCTCATTATATAATGAATGCGAACTTATACCACGCTATACAACTGTATAAAATATATGTATCTCAATTTAGTTATTCGCAGGATTCTCAGAAGGTTGTTACCGGAAACGAAGTTGACCTAGGTCAGCGTGTGGTGAGGTGAGCGCTCCCCCAATCCTTCGTCATCGGGAATGATTAGCGGCTCCCAGCAGCCAAATGGGAACGAAATGACAAGCATGATTAGCGACTACCAGCAGCATAAGGGAACAAAATGACGAGCCTGATTAGCGGCTACCAGCAGCTTAGGGGGAACGAAATGACGAGCATGATTAGCGGCTACCAGCAGCCTAGGGGGAACGAAATGACGAGCATGATTAGCGGCTCCCAGCAGCCTAGGGGGAACGAAATGACGAGCATGATTAGCGGCTCCCAGCAGCCTAGGGGGAACGAAATGACGAGCATGATTAGCGGCTACCAGCAGCCTAGGGGGAACGAAATGACGAGCATGATTAGCGGCTACCAGCAGCCTAGGGGGAACGAAATGACGAGCATGATTAGCGGCTCCCAGCAGCCTAGGGGAACGAAATGACGAGCATGATTAGCGGCTCCCAGCAGCCTAGGGGAACGAAATGACGAGCATGATTAGCGGCTCCCAGCAGCCTAGGGGGAACGAAATGACGAGCATGATTAGCGGCTCCCAGCAGCCTAGGGGAACGAAATGACGAGCATGATTAGCGGCTCCCAGCAGCCTAGGGGAACGAAATGACGAGCATGATTAGCGGCTCCCAGCAGCCTAGGGGAACGAAATGACGAGCATGATTAGCGGCTCCCAGCAGCCTAGGGGGAACGAAATGACGAGCATGATTAGCGGCTACCAGCAGCCTAGGGGGAACGAAATGACGAGCATGATTAGCGGCTACCAGCAGCCTAGGGGGAACGAAATGACGAGCATGATTAGCGGCTCCCAGCAGCCTAGGGGGAACGAAATGACGAGCATGATTAGCGGCTCCCAGCAGCCTAGGGGGAACGAAATGACGAGCATGATTAGCGGCTCCCAGCAGCCTAGGGGGAACGAAATGACGAGCATGATTAGCGGCTACCAGCAGCCTAGGGGAACGAAATGACGAGCATGATTAGCGGCTCCCAGCAGCCTAGGGGGAACGAAATGACGAGCATGATTAGCGGCTCCCAGCAGCCTAGGGGGAACGAAATGATGAGCATGATTAGCGGCTCCCAGCAGCCTAGGGGGAACGAACCGAGGGTCTGACGCATTTGGTGTACAGTTATAATGGCACAGCTATGGTGATATGTGTTTGGGTGATTTGCAAGCAAAGTTTGGGAACTCCAACCCACTCTATAATTTGGTCCATTGTGGGGTCAATGACTCAATATTGCAGTTTGTTGTGCACAGTCACAAGCGGTTACAAAGTTGTTGTACGTCTTTACAAGCGAGATACCAGTTGTTAGGCATTTTGTTTAGGTTCAAGTGTTGTTATACCAATGACGTTGTGGCATTTGACAACGCACGTAGGTCTCACGACATTCTATGAGATTATATAAGTATGTTACGGCGTTTACACGTCAAGGTTGGAAATCCAACTACTCACCCCTCCTGAACAAATGGCGTCAGTACAAGAAACGTTCCTTTGCAAATTATATAAAGCAAATTATTTTTGAATTGTGGTATTGCGCGGCTCACGTTATAATATATACAGTACTGTATGCACGTTACATAATCATACAATGATATATTTAATTTTCTTTTGCTGTGAGGTATTAGCTTTTGCCAAAATTATTTTCCTTTGGCGGTGACATTATCAAAATTTCATTTTGAATGCTGCCCTGTGGCATTATCAAAATTTCGCTGTCATATTTGCTGCCCAGTGGCATCATCAAAATTTCATTTTGATCGCTGGCATATGGCCGTCAGCGAATCCTTCAATTCAGTGAAATCAAATTTAATCACAATTAACAATTTTGTAATTAGTAAATTAGTTCGGTTGTGCACATTATTGTAAACTTTAGAGAAGAGAAATAACTTTCAAGTGAATAAATGAAGGATCATTTTACTTTAGAATTAGAGTTTTGAATAAAAACATTTTATTTAAGCCTTTTGGGGCCTCATTAACGGTATAAGGCTGTTGGGCTTTCCCTCTTTTGTTTAAGACTGTTGGTGCTTCATCTTTTGTTTAAGCCTATTGGGGCTTCTTTAAGGGTATCAGGCTTATATGCCATGCCCTCTTTTGTGAAACATGTTAAGGGTTGCCATGATATATGTATGTGTTGCCGGCAGCCCGCTATTTGGAACCGCGCCCAATATTCGCCAAACAGTTTAATAAATGATCAAACAATTTAATCAATGACAATATTTTTTTATGTGTTTGTCAAGTTGGTGCCTTCCTAATAACTAGCAATAGTGGGGCAGATTGGTGATTGGAAATTTCAAAATGGCCGTCAAATACGTATAAATAATCAGTTGAACCTATATGTATCAGGTTTCAATAATATCAGTATTGCAATTACAACTAATCCGGAAAATGATAGACAGAGGGTTATGAAATACAATCTGGGTATATTTTAAGTTCAAAATGGCTATCGTTTTCAAAATGACCGCTAAAACATGTTGACAATAGTAAAAAGTGAAATTCGTTTAACAGTTGTTGTAAGAAAGTAATTAATATGCTGAATTTGTTCACTCAGTTTTCTTGGCATAGTATTTGATGTTTGTTAACATTGCAATAAACAACTATTTAGATGCACCCTTTGGTTAAGGTGTTAAGGGATTGACACGGTTAAATCAAATTTCACTTCAGATTGACTCTACGTTTTCCCTAGCCTTTTACATTTCTGAAGGGTACTAAACTAATTTTCTTATCAGAAACTGTCGGCTCATTATAAAATAAATTTATACAACCCTAAGATACGTTATTTGGCTTGGTAAACCTTATTTTCAAGACAAAACAAGTAAACAAAACCTAAACGCAAAGATATTTTTTGCTAACGGGTTAATTGCGTCTAAACTATATACTTGTCGAGCGGAAACAATACAATTGGCCTGAAACCCAATGTGAAGATCAAAATGACATTTTGCGTGGAAGTCTTGTATTTAATAGGGAGGCACTTAAAACAATCAGAGACTAAATCTTGTTTGAAGACTATAGATGGACAAGTGCCCTTGTAGCAAATGTCATATGACACTGCATATTCCTTTCTGAAATAAACACATCTATCAGGGAATGCTAATCAAGTGATTACTATACTTATGGTAAACCGGGCTTACAGTTATTTAATTGAAGTGTGAGCACGGCATGCATATGACAATTATGCAATACTGTTCAGTTACATTTTAAATCCTAAAATAAGTCATCTCCGTGTGTGAGATAAACTTCATTAGTGTTGTCTCATCAATATCCAATGAACTAGCTCCTAAGCAGAAATATAAGATTGTGAAAGAAGATGGAGGTGCAGTAGGTGCTGTAAACTTATCACAGAGTTATCTATTACCGGTAATTTCAGTTTTTGCAATAATTCATCAGGCGTTGCCTATGAAAGGATGTTTGCCATTATAAACACGTTAAAGATGTTCATATAACAGTTTGAGTCACACAGTAGAGGAATGAGAAAATATATTCCAGGACAATATTGAGGATTTACTGGTGCTTGACTTACGTTACATAGACGACTCTCGTGACAGAAATTGCTCAACAAATAGGCAAAGTATGTCATAACACGTTTGTAACTGAGCTAACATTTAGTCTCCCTTTAAACAGATAAACCAGAACATGTTTCTTTCCTCAGTGATCACCAGCTTACAACAAATTCTATAACTTGCTTTCTCTTATAGCATATATATGTATCCTATTAGGTTCAGATTAACGGATGTTTAGGGTATCTCACCAGCCTTTTCTAACTTTGGAAATGTTTAACTTTGGAATACGTTTTAGGATTTTAATCAGGCTATACGAGCTGCCTTAAAATGCCTTTTTATGCTTGTCAAACGTTAGTAAGTATGATTATCAAGTTCTTTTACCCATTGTGGAATGCCACATGCAGAAGGTTTAGTAGGCGACGGCCATCATGCAAAACAAAAGGAGAGCTCTGGTTACTTGGCATAGAAATTGGTTGCGATACAAGAGAAATTAAACACCTTCAGTAAAACAGAGATGAAGATGTGCCTTGTATCAGTGAGAGTAGGATCCAGACCGATCTCCATCAGTTCACTAAGAGGTTGATACAATGCATGTGTTGCATGTGGCATATGCCAAACAATACACTCTAAAATTACTAAGCCCAAAAGGACGGTGACGTTCGATGTTTGTCTGCAGTATTGTCTTGTCGTGCCTCAATGGTTTATTCTCTTGTTGCTGTGGCTTCTGTCAAGTCATTGGGTACCTTCTTTTTCTAGGCTATTGTTTTTTTGTATTTATATATACACGAGCATCTTTGTGTTTTACTTATATTGCTATTAATGCTGCCTTATTGGTTAGATAATAGATTTCTTTAATTATACTGTACCGTTTTATTGGGTTGAATGAATGAATGAAAGGTGTTTTACGGCACGTCGACACATCAATAGGTCATATTGTGCGCAAAAACTGACGAAAGATGAAGAAATGAAGGATTAATTAAAAATTAATGTAAATATATCAAGATAAAACTATTAAAAAATAAGGGATGATATGGTAGTAATATAAACTATATATGTAAATCAACAAATGCCCGAAAACGGGTATATAAAAAAGTAATTATATACAAGAACATATCATAATGACTTATATAGTCTGACTTCCCTAAGGAAATCTAAAACTAGACTAAAATCTATAGTATTAAATAACTCGGTCATAGTATTAACATTGTAGTACCTTTGACGCAGAGGATCAAAGTCTACACATTCCAACAATATGTGTTTGACCGTTAACGGTGCAAAGCAGGGTATACATTCTGGTAATGGCTCACCTTGTAATAGATATGAATGAGTATGACGTGTATGCCCTATTCTGCACCGGGCTAGGACAACTTCCTCTCGACGAATGGGTCTACTAGAAGAGCGCCATTCTCCGAGTAACGGTTTAATTGAATGGAGTTTATTGTCAACTGACAAATCCCGAGCGGTTTGCCAAGAGTTACGAATATATGTGTTAATACAACTTTTAAAATCAGTATAAGGTAATTTGGTATTAGATATATGCAAATATAATGCTGCCTTGGCAGCACTATCAGCTCTTTCATTACCACGTATTCCTACATGGCTTGGAAGCCAGCAGAAAATAATAACATTATCAATTATAAGAGAATGTTATTATTTTCTGCTGGCTTCCAAGCCATGTAGGAATACGAGGTAATGATAGAGCTGATTTACTGAGTTGAAGTAGGGTAAGTATGAGGTTTGATGTACACTAGAACATGGTTTAAACCCCCAGCGGCCTTTTTTGCCACTGGTCGTTCCAAGGCGGTAGCCCTACTGTCAACCCTTTTGTGTTTGTGATGTCTTATTTGGCTTTTTATTCATCTTTAAATTTTGTTTTTTTATTTTTTTGTGTGTATGTGGTTGACTGTCGTCCTTGAATGCTGTTTTTCCAGTTCGATTTTTATATCTACATTTACGCTATATACAGTAGACACAGACGTTGTAGTGCATGTTATAGCAATGGTACAGTAAATACAGTTATATGAGCTATGGGTTAGTTTAAGGAGCTAACGTTAGGAATCACTTTAGGTGCTTTGTTGCATCTTGTATTGATATTCATTACTTCATATAAACCTAGACAAATAGTTGCTTTTCACACTTACTAGATGTAACGAAATATCTTCATGTGCTAAAGGAGGTGAAACCTGTGCTTTGAAATTCTGGAAATACTATGTTGAGGTTGCACAAGCTATTCCATTTCCAAAAGTTGTGCTTGTTGGAAAATGTATTACAAGAGGAGGTGCTTGTTCATGTCTCAAAGAATTGTTGACATTCAATGGTTCCAACATACAACAAAGAGTATGATAATGGACCTTTGGAAACGGCCGAAAACGACACATACGAAATATTGTAGTCTCGGTTTGATTGAGACTGTTCATGAGCGGTAGTGAAATATGCTAGCTACCGCTCACGCCCTCTAGCCCCGGGTTGAGCAGAACTCAATATTAATAAAATCAATGGTACACAATTTTAACCATCCCGAAGATGGCATGCATATGGCGGTGTACATGGAGTGTCTTTCTTCCCCATGTCGTCCATGTCACCAATTGCAGTAGCTCTAATCAAGCACACCTGCCGAGTTGTTTAACAAGTTGTTTTGGACTTTGTTGGAGACATGGCCTTTAGGTCCGCCTCTGCATGCCTACATCCGGTGACTGGGTTGGAAGAGGATATGTTTGAGCCATTCTCGATAACACTGCCACATGCCTCAGCGTTTGCAAGGAACTTATTAAATGTAGATGTCTAAGAGACACGTGTGTTGCAAACGATGTATCAAAGCAGGAATGATGTATACAGTCTTTTGAAAATGGGACGTTGGGTACTGTGATTGTGATAATGATAATGTCTTGTTACTATTGTTTATTAAATCAACAAATGTAATTTAAGGTCTTAATTCCGATAAATCAGAGATAAGAAATATTATTTAAGTATCCTTTGCAATATTGTTTAACCAAGCGTTTAGAAGACTCTGCAAGCTTGTTTATTTTCATAACCTGCGGGTCCCGTTAGTTCTGCTACTTCATAAGCACGTTTTAAAATCAGTTTTAATAAGTATGTAAATAGTTCAAAGCAAATTAGTTTTACATATTGCTCATTGGGGAATATATTGCACCAATAATATATTAAAATCTGTAACAGAATAACCACAAACAATTAAAATATTGTGAATTGTGTTTAAGTTTATTGTATACTTTCATATTGTCCCGTTTTTAACTTTGCATTGAGCTAAGTGTGCAATATTCTACGATATTGCACACATTGATATTGCACCGGAACTTTTTCTCGTGCTTGCTAAGAGCCCCGAAATAGAAATAAGGAATTACCTTCAAATAAAATAACGAAATCTTTCCTATAGTGTCAACAAAAAAATACGTTTTTTTTTCTCAACCTTTTAGGTAATATATAGCCATACAAATTCAATAACCTATGATAGAGGCTATTAACAGAAATCACTATTAAGAAACCGAAAGGGAGGTAGCATAGGCAATTGTCATGAATAAATGGTGCAAGGATTTGAAAATTGACAACTGACTGGTTAAAAAGTAGGGTAAACACTAAGTATATGCAAGCAGTTTTAAGGTCAAAATTATATTTGATTAATAAATCTAGGTGATAATTTGTATGCTTGATAAATAATTCCACATTGTTGCGTGTCACTTTAATAGTGTTTTACCAAGTCACTGGATGTATACTTACGAGTTATTATCAACTAAACTCCGCTAATAAAGATGAGACAAAACACTTTAGAAATGCTATAGGCTAAAGCTAGACTCATGAGTTGGCAGTATGTATACATGTGTAAAACTCCTAACCCCTGAAGTATAGGGTGTTATGATATTGTGTATACTATCTATATGTACTCGTAGAGGACTGCAGAGCATTGCTCTCACTGTTGTAACTTGATATATGATGGTAGATATGCATGCCTGTATATACTGTGTATATTGTTTAGTCTTATTAAAATAACCAGCAGAGTTAGACGTGTGTTCCTCTTTGATAGCATCCTGACACAAAACACAACATAGGGGTGTTTCTAATAAGTATTTATTAAACATATATAAAGACAACAACTTTGTAAAACACATCAACATTTCGATTGCTTCAACAAAAAACATCTTGAAGAAACAATTGACCCAAATTATAGTGCATATTGTATTGTCTATCAATGCCCTGAATTTAGTATATTTACAATAACAAGTTTTGATGAAACCCAATAATTATGGAATATTTGGCGGCCATTTTTCAAAAGCTGCTGTGGGTCTATAGTAGAGTATTGTCTAGCTATGTGTCAAGTTTGGTGATTTTGTCACAAAATGCACAATTTTACCAATATATGTCACCAATCTGTCCCACTAGAATAGTAAGAAACCTATGTTTTCCATAGGATTTTTTAGCATTATTAATTCACACCACTTTTTGTAAGTATCTAAATTACCACTTTCCCTAAGGTTTTCTAAAACTCAATTAGTTTTGAAATATCGTCCGAATCGATTTCTTAATTTTCATTATCATCGTTAATAGCGATGGCTATATCCATTTCAGATAAGACTTTGGTAATATCTTTCTGTGTTTCGTTTTCGTCTATATCCGACAAGTTCGTTTCAATATGTTTAATATTTTCACAGTTCAGTGGAGTATTTAATTTGGTTCTCTTACGCGATTCCCATTTCGATTAATACCAACTATATAACATAAAATGTAATATGATATATATTAACTTTTACGAAACGTTCAATTGCTCGCGTACTGGCAAATATAGGATTTGACTGAATTGGATTTTATAGTAGCACCAACAGCTAAGGTCATTCCAGCTTCCATTGTTGGAGGAAGACCCCAGGTGCCCCTCCGGGCAATTTTCGTGCCTGGGTAGAACCACCGGCGTTCCGTAAGCCAGCTGGATAGCTTCCCCACATAAAGATTCCTAGGCCCCTGAGGGATCGAACCTACAGCGGTGAGAGCAAGTGATTTCAAGTCAGAGATATAGGACAGACGGCCTGATGCAGTATTATTATTTCTAACATATGTATATGAGCCGGTCCCCAGGAAAAAATGGGCTTATTGTCATTGCGACCAGTAGGCCTGCGCATAATGCGCAGACTGATCCGAGTCTACACTGTCCGCTAGAAGATTCCCGTGGATATGTCTGACTGAGTAACGAACAGTGTAGACTCATTATGCGCAGGTAGTCATAAATCGCTGCACCGCCCATTGGAATTCCATCCACAAGATACAAACAGCTAGCTACTCCCCTGAATAATACATATTTACGTTTTAGATTTTATTATAAACAAGAAATGTCACTGCAAGAAACGCAAAACTTATTTGTTTTTTAGGAAATGGGGATCAGAAAAATGGTGGAAGGGAGGGAAATATCGGAAACGGACAAAATTGGGTTGGGATGCGCAAGGTTGGTGACCCCTTGGTTGGGACCAACGATCTTTTATCTGAATAATATATATTATACTGATGAAAATACAAAAAAAAGTGGGCATGGGTGGTGTGACCTTGACCTTGAAGATACTGACCTGGATTTTATGCACGACACGTCGTATTGTTGTGGTGAACACTTGTGCCACGTTATTTGAAAATCCATTCTTAAATGTCAGAGTTATTGACCGGACACGAAATGTGTGACGGACGGAATGACGGACAGTATGAATACTATATGCCCATCCTTCTGGGGTATAAAACACACACTAACTGTTCAATAAATATTTGAATTTAGTATTCATATCATGACAATTGAGGTTGCATTGCCTTTACCATTTACCACAATACATATGTCCAATATGTCAAAGGTAACACAATGTTTACTAAATGCGTGCACTGAAAACATCTATGATTAATTACAAATACTCGTGTTAACTTTCAATCCAAAATGTACATTGGTTACCCTAGCAATCGTCGAAAACGCGGAAGAATTGCGTAAAACACGTTGACCTCCCCGTTCGCATCTGAAATGTTCGCATCTGAAATGTTCACTCTGATTTCACCGTTCGCACGTGTAAAATACTTCTAACATTCCTGTTCGCTATTTTATTTTTGTTACCCTGTCGACTTTAAAATTCTATAAGTTTTCATTATTTCAATGAGATATTTAAAACAGTTATACAGAAGGAATGACGATATTGAAAAGCGTTTTAAATTGAATTACAATTGCGAATATCAGTTCGTTATTTGTGCTTATTCTGAAAATGTCATAGTTTTTACAAATCTTTGGACATTTATACAGGTGCGATAGTCACTGACGTCGTTTTATTACCGGATTTTTTCAGTGAAAGCTTTCTCTGTCATTTCTTTTGAAATCTTCCTAATCATTTTCCAAAAACGTTAGCAAAATACGCAACAAAAAACGAAAATAATAACCCTACCATTAACTTCTAACAATTTAGCCCATCTGACTTCTCTGCAACCATCTGACTTCGCCCCACCGGTTGATCAGTTTGTTAACAAAGCATAGTTTCGGCTACTTTCGGGCATTAAACTGTATTATAGACGCATAACCCATGCGTCTGATGCTGCCCTGTGTGTTTCCATGGCAAGAATAGTACCATTGTTTATCCAGAAAGAGGGGTAAATAACACAGAATTCATGTTCACTGTAATTTAGCATGGTCACCACTGTATTGTTTAAGTACTTGAGTGTTGGGACAGAAGAATGATCGCAGTTCCAGTAAACAACGGAGTGTTTGCATCAGAATTTGGAGCTAATCTGTAGTTCTGCAGGTAAGTTTGATGCTGGCGCACCGCAAAATTCAATTCAACTGCATTCAACCGAGGGTATTGTTACCCCCATGTATATAATGTTATATAAGTGTACATGTTTATTGATTTAGCTGTCAGATTGTTTCTATTAATAGCACACATATAAATAGCTGATTCTAGTAATTTCTAAATTATTGTTTACATACTGAAATGTCTTTAATCTAGACTGTTCCATGGCCTTAGTAAAACTTGCAGGGTTTTTCAGCATTAGTTTTCAAAGATGAATATCTGGTTAATTATTTCATTGAGAATTCACAAACTATTGGATGCTGTGAATTAAAATATATTGTGAGAGATAAAACAAGTATTGTGCTCATCTGGTGACATCGGATTATTGGCTTATCTGGAGATTTGAACTATTGTGAATTAATAAACCAGGAAAACTTGATTTGAATTAGATTAAAAGGACTTGATAAATATTATTAAATTACTCAGATTAAAGTGACATTTGCTAATATTATTTGGATTTTATTTTTATATCAGGTATTTTACCCGTAACAGTATTTATCTTAAGCTTCTACACCTATCCTACAGAGTACATAATGTAATAATACTGCATGATGACAAGAAAACTATAACCTGACGTGGATTTCTTTGTTTACACTGTCTGGATTTATGGGGATGCCAAAAGGGTAATAGTGATGTTTGGCGTACCCTAGAACCTACTTTAAACCCCAGCGCCCTATCTGCCATTGACCGTTCCAATTATTGTCAAAACGTTAATGTTGGCGTAGCCTCTTATTTATCCGTATAATTACTGTTGGTTCCAATGCGTGATTTTGGTTGACTGTGGTCCTTGAATATTACATTTTCTGTTCAATTGTTAGTAATCATGATACATGCAAGCCAAATAAATATTCACACAAGAACGAAATAAATAACGTTTTTTTTCCTTATCCAATCGAAATTGCATGCACAACATACGAACAACCTAATGGTGTCACTATGGTAATATAATTTATATTCGGCTGTCATATATCATAATATACACACATTTGCAAATTATATTACGATTAAATCCAACCTCAAATTCATTATGTGTGTAACAATTTCACTAAAGGTAACAACCCCCGCTAAAGGTAAAAAAATCCACTAAAGGTAACAACCGCCGCTAAAGGTAACAAATCCAACGCTAAAGCTAACAACTTCCGCTAAAGCTAACAATCACCTCTTCCGCAAAAGGTAATAACGCTAACACTTAACAACTTTTCGTGTTAACGCTAAAGGTAACAACTATCTTCTGTAAACAATTTTTATTCAAAATGTACAGTTTCAATGAAAATTGAGTAAACAGGTTCTTGCTAGTTACTGTGCCACCTGTTCCAACATTTTTAGCTGAACACCTACCCTCTGGTCAATGTAAACTGCAATGGAGCGACGTCAGAAAAGATCGAATATTGATTTTCTTTACTATATAAAACTAAAACTGATAAGTATACGGAAACGAAAGAGAAATGCAAATCGGGAATTTCCGCTATATATCGTATGTATTAATCGAATGGTACATAGCTACGCAAGACCTTTCCTTTCGGAAAAGAAGACTAAAACAACACATAACACAGCTAACAGTATTCCTTCAAGGATTGACAGAGTATGCATTTGGCTCAAGCATGTGAGCAAATTTAGGATGCAAAATTTTGCGAACTCTTTACGTTAAATAAAGTACTGAAATGGCTCAATATTTCAAAGAGGAACTTCAACATGTATATAATTTTTGTTACAAAGTGTACTGTGATTAAAACATCTACCACATCACAGTTGTGTCCTTTCTCTAACTAACTGCAACTTTTTTTTACAAAACATCTTGGGATTTCTTTGGAATATTATGTGGAATTAAGTGATCAGTATATACAACATATAGCGAAATTTACCGAGCTGCTGATCCGGCCAATATTTGCTTTTCGACTTACGATGTAAGCCAATATCAATCAATATTAAAATATAAATATATTCGAAGGGTTTAATGTTCAAAATGATATGTCTTAATTAATGTCTATATCTTACACAATAAAGTGTAGAAAAAAACAACATCTTGCCTGAATAGGTGGTAACAAAAATATAACAAAATATGTTATATATCAAAATGTTCGTCTTGGTCTAAAGTTTATCAAATAATCAGCATAAATTGCCAAAAAATGAGGGCGAACCGAGTAAACGAATATGGCATCCAAGATGGCCGCCATTTTTGTAAATATTGGTATGCAGTTTATAGGAAGATGAAATACCATATGTCAGTATTAGTGAGTATATTCTTACATAGTTTTAGCAATTTTAATACTTATTCAAACCTTCTTAGAGAAAACGAAGTGTACTTAATTTTCAAAAGAGGCCAAAATCTAGGTCAATACTGCAAATTATTTTTAAAAAACATGTTACAGTCTTATAATATTTCAAATTGTACTATATGATATTTTTGTTTTTAAATCAACTGCTTTATATTTAAAGGAGAATATATTTCTGTTAAATCTATAAAAAGAACCAAACTACCATTACAATCTTTAATTACATTATTAAATAAAAAGAGAGGATGAAACTGAACATTCAAAATGTTTGCTGTATAATACATCTGGTTACTGCAATGTGATATAGTTTAACTACAGTGTATTCTAAATTATTAAGAAGTAGTCATACATAACAAACTACTAGGGGGCGTGAGAAGTGTTGCTTCTTTCATTACTTCTCATGAACAGACTCAATAAAACCGAGTCTGCTGCTTTATTCTCTTAATTGTGTTTGTTGCTCTCAAAGGATCACCTTTATCAGTATTTATTGGCATTCACACTAGCGTTCGTTTAGTGCAGTGTGGCAGCTGTAAAAAGTCTCCCCGTGCTACGAATCAGTAGTGTTGTTTTTTACTGGTCCTTTGCGACCAACGAGCCCAATATGGGTGGCTTTGAAGTAGAATACCGCTTAAGCCGGTGCTAGGGGGCGTGAGAAGTGTTGCTTCTTTCATTACTTCTCATGAACAGACTCAATAAAACCGAGTCTGCTGCTTTATTATCTTAATTGTGTTTGTTGCTCTCAAAGGATCACCTTTATCAGTATTTATTGGCATTCACACTAGCGTTCGTTTAGTGCAGTGTGGCGGCTGTAAAAAGTCTCCCCGTGCTACGAATCAGTAGTGCTATTTTTACTGATCCTTTGGGACCAACGAGCCCAATATGGGTGGCTTTGAAGTAGAATACCGCTTAAGCCGGTGCTAGGGGGCGTGAGAAGTGTTGCTTCTTTCATTACTTCTCATGAACAGACTCAATAAAACCGAGTCTGCTGCTTTATTCTCTTAATTGTGTTTGTTGCTCTCAAAGGATCACCTTTATCAGTATTTATTGGCATTCACACTAGCGTTCGTTTAGTGCAGTGTGGCGGCTGTAAAAAGTCTCCCCGTGCTACGAATCAGTAGTGTTATTTTTTACTGGTCCTTTGGGACCAACGAGCCCAATATGGGCGGCTTTGAAGTAGAATACCGCTTAAGCCGGTGGTAGGGGGCGTGAGAAGTGTTGCTCCCTTCATTACCTCTCATGAACAGACTCAGTAAAACCGAGTCTGCTGCTTTATTCTCTTAATTGTGTTTGTTGCTCTCAAAGGATCACCTTTATCAGTATTTATTGGCATTCACACTAGCGTTCGTTTAGTGCAGTGTGGCGGCTGTAAAATGTCTCCCCGTGCTACGAATCAGTAGTGTTATTATTTACTGGTCCTTTGGGACCAACGAGCCCAATATGGGTGGCTTTGAAGTAGAATACCGCTTAAGCCGGTGCTAGGGGACGTGAGAAGTGTTGCTTCTTTCATTACTTCTCATGAACAGACTCAATAAAACCGAATCTGCTGCTTTATTCTCTTAATTGTGTTTGTTGCTCTCAAAGGATCACCTTTATCAGTATTTACTCTAAAGTAATTCTCCTCATATGACTATTTTACCTCGGAGTATTTTACCAGAGCACCGGTACAGTTTATGAAGAGGGAACATTCAAAACTGTAGACATTAAAATAATGTTGCTGTTTGAACAATCTCATTAAAATCAGAAACGTAACATTATATTTGTAAACTGTTTGAGATTAAAGAAATTAATGTATAACATCGGTAGATGTGACATGTTTTGTGATGACAGAGCAGAGCTCCTTCCATTTTGGACATAATTTCAGTCCAATTACATGACACAGAAGAAGTAGTATATACTCAATTATTATCTCCTCTCCTAATGAATGCAATACAGTTTACGCTACACCCAAACAAACAAACGGACAATTAATGTCCTAGGTCAACTTAAAGATTTTTTACTGAACGTTTTTAAAATAGTAAATAGTAAACGAAGGACAGGAGAAGCTCACTAAGAGTTTTTTGATGCCTTTCTGAAAAGACAATATCAAATAGAAAGATTATGTGTAATGCAAATCAAAAGATATCCTAACTAATGAGGAAGAGAGGCTAATGACCAGACACTAATTAAAAAATACCCCACTGGAAAGAGTTATGACTGAGAATGCAGCTGTACCGTTGAGTTAGGTTTGTAATGAGGGAAAACGGTTGCAAACAAAAAGGCCGATATCACATGGAAAACATGAAAACAATTATTCCACCGGTATCGATTTTAAGGAGTATCGATGAAGTGGATAGCATCATTTTCAACGGAATGGCAATTATTCAAATTTTACAGCCGATGTCGTCTTTAGTAAAGCAAACATACAGTTACACGGCTTCATTGGTTCCAATGCACATACTTATACTGAAGTATGGATATTAAAAGCGTCCATGTTGTTTTTGAGTAGTACGAAAAAAGCCTAATAACGCAAACTCGTGAGAAACGTAGAAAGAATATTTCACTTTATATATAGATATAAAAATAGAACAGGAAAAGCAGCATTCAAGGACGATAGTCAACCACAAACACACACAGAAACAAAGAATTTTTTTTTAGATGAATAAAAGGCCAAATAATACATCACAAACACAAAAGGGTATACCATCTCACATACAGGAACAAATTATCATTCATGCCTAGAAAAGGGTTCTTATAAAGGAGATTTGAAATATTGTATATAAAACACCTAGCCGAAGTGCCCATGAACTTCTCGGAGAGGACCTATATTATATACATCAGCCATTGAAAATAGCATATGCCCGTGTAGTAGTCAATGGAGATATTGAACCTAACCACGAGAAAGCTGATACCATCATAATTAACCATTTATTGTTATACAGCCAAGTCCAAAGCCAGACATGTTGTTTTTGTTCTTCTTAGACCAGACAGGGATGTACTTAAAGTTCTCCGGCCATGTTTTGTTTCATGAACATGTTTATGTCTATTTAAATCGAAATCAATATAAAACAGTATATATTTACAATTCACATATTGCAATATCTGTTAAAAACGAGAATAAGATTTTATTTCATGACCTGGCAAACTTTGAACAGGTAAATTAATCCACAGGTAAATGTTTTTATCAATTATCTGGCGACAGTTGTGCAGCTATACCATTCAGATTTACCTCATTTTCCCAAAACTCCCCACAATGGTTACTTCCCCTATTTGTTACAGTAACCACTGCCACCATACAAATTTATAGCTGAAATCCAGCTAAGTTTATTTTCTTTTGTTAAATATTGTTTAGGGCAATATTTCAACTTGCTTTGTTCATAATATAACAAAATAGTGTGAAAAACGGTATCTGGTTACAAAAATAATTTATTTATAAAACAAATATTTTTTTAGCGAATATATAGTTAATATGCACACCAGTTACTTGGTTCCTTGTAAACAAACATGTATTCCGTTGAGAACATTACAGAAGCTGTGCGTAAATTTAATAAAATGATTACACCAAAGCCAAAACAGTTTGAAAGTTTTCAACATCTTCTTGAAGGTGATGATGTTATTGCCAATTTGCCTGTTGGTTACGGCAATAGTTTGCTGTACTAAGCATTACCTAGTGTATCGCAAATTTGCAATCACATGGCCTCAGCTATCGTCACGTGATTTGTGTGATGGCAGGGATAATTGGCCACGATATTACTGCGCGGAGGTTGCATTTCCCCGTGCAGACACGCAGTGGGAAAAGTAGTATCTACGTCGTGCAAATAATACTTATTTTACATACAACATAGTAGCGGATTTAAATATATGTTTCTCTCCGGGACTATTAACAAATGTTCATATGATGTTTAAGAGTTAAAACTGTTCATTGATAATACTACAAAAAAAGGGTGGCCATTCATCTTTAAATTACTAGTAGAATACCACTTGAACCATTTGGGTATGGAAAAATTATTCTTGAGATTGGCAAGAAAAGCATTTCGATTTGACCAGATTAATCCATCTACACGACAGTGTTGATCAGCGTTAACGTAAGCGGATCTTGTCGAGGGTTTACACATTCAGAGTGCGACACTATTATTCTTCCTTTGAAATTGACAAGAAAACGGCATCTAATGTAATGATGAACAGTGCTGCTGAGGCGTAAGAAGTATCTGTCCGATAAATGTATGTCTCTAAATACGTTAGGAATAAAAAAGGGTACTTGAAAAGAAGAGTTTAAACCCAAGGAAGTTACGCCCCACCCCAAACCTATGATACCGTTTTACTTCATCTATCAATTGTGCATGTGGACAGGGGATTTGCTAAATGTGCCAGACCCAACGGAGTGTGGCTATGAGATTGATAAAGACACAGGTCCTAATGTTTAATGAACCAGCAGTTAACGACCAGAATTACTGAGTTAGTTGGTCTGCTTCTGTGATGATCAAGTAATGATGTAAGTTCGTCAAATGAACAGCCGTGTCCATACATGTATTTGCGTGGGGAAGATTTCTGATTAAATTAACCTCTGGAATTGGAGATTTAATGATGCTAGTTCGTCAAATGAACAGCCGTATTAATAATTATGCATGCATTTACATGGTGAAGATTTCTGATTAAGATAAGCCCTGGGATTTAAGATTTATTTATAATATATTGTGATTATATCACAACGAGATGTTGCACATACTGATTAACATCTTAAAACATAAATGCTATTATTATAAATTATGCTGAAAAACGCTAAGTACATGCAGTGTCCATAAATAATGCATATACGTATATGGGAATGGTTCACGCCGTCGACACATGGCATGCCTCATCCAGTCACTTTAAACTGACACCGGACCGACCAGACATAGCACAACCCTTATAGCATAAGCGCCAAGCAATAGAGCTACTAGTTCGAGCCCAGCATGTGAGTCAAAGCACCCCGCTGGACTGTGGTTGACAGGAATTTCAGACGAGTAAGTATTGCTAATGGTTAATCGATGAACTAGATACCATAAAAATCACAAATTCAATCGTTGAATGAAGCGCGGGTCGCGGTTTAAATCAAGCCAGTTCGAGCTCAAATTCCTAAAAAGTATATGGGCTTATCGCTCCGTTGCAGTTATTTTGGACCAATGTGTGAAACATATCCATTACATTCCTCCACGTTGTCTCTTTAAGAAAATAGGGGCTATTCAAGCAATGCATGGTTTTAAAGATTTTGAGCGTAAGTTCATCCACTGAGCATGGATTAATACAGTTCTAGGTATTCCATGTAAAAGAAATGAGTGGCCGTTCAAATAATGAAGAATACATGAATTGTATGTGTCTCTGTGACAGAGCTTTATTCCAGTTCAGTTGTGTTGAATACACTATTTATGTTTTCTATATCATTGAAAAACATCGTACATAACCTATCAGATACGTTTTTGAAAGCCAGTACAGCGATATAATATATCCTACATACCGAAATGAATGAACGTGATGTTTGATGATTGTAAAATAACCCCGGTTATCAGGTTATATATATATACCAAACGTGTTTTTCTCACAGAGTTCGACAATATTCGTTTGACAATATTCCTTATTGTTGAGATCAATCCATAATTATTGAATTAAAATATATGGTAAAAATACGAAGAACAAATCTAAATGTCACATGTTTACCGCAGCTACCCCACCACCTCCCCAATACCCCTTTCCCCCACATCCAACCACACCCTTCCTTTTATTTATGTGATGTTAATGTCACATTGTTTGGAAGAAAATCAAGTGCCTCAGTAACTAACAAGAACCTGTTAACCACATTTTCATTTTGAAAAACGTTGTAACCTTTAGCGTAGACAATTGAAATAAGGTAATTTTAAACAGCTTGTCGATTTTGTTCAGTAAAACAATGATTTTAAACGTGTTTTATTGTCGAAAATTCTGTTACAACATCCTGCTAATTTAAGCTTCCCATCGCTTAATGGAATTAAAGCGGGAACACGTAATGTGTTCTGTTCGACTTTTATAACTGAATTTATCCTGGCGTCAGACGTCATATGAATTGGACTGCCTCCCTTTATCTCATGGTATTTGCCAATTGCCATTAATTTCATACTTTGGCTTGACATTTTGCAAACAAATACAAGGACAAATCATCGCCAAGATGGATATATGGCAGGTAATTACATGAAGTAAAGACCACCGTACCTCCCTATACATGTTTTCCATGTTCATACTTATAAATCTACTGTTAGCAATTGTAGGACGGATTATGATCGAGTGAAAACAGCTGCTTTTGTAAACGCAAGATATAAAAATGCAAAATTATATTGGAATATGTTAAAAGAAGCATCGGGACTTAAGCCAACAAATATACCATTGACTTCTTTTGAACAATATTTTAAAGCTATTAATAGTCCAAATAACGGGTTCTTTGTTCCAGATGAAGAGGTTGTATATTTTAATGAACGGTACGAAAATAATGAATTTAACATAATATTTGAATGTGAATTTTACTGAGGATGAGATTATAAAATCAATTAAGCAACTGAATTCAAATCGATCGTCTGGACCTGATATGTTATTAAATGAAATGTTCATTCATGGTAAAACTATTTTATCACCAGTTATTTGTAAAATGTTTAATAAAGTGTTTGAGGTTGGGTATTTTCCAGAAGTCTGGTCAGAAGGGTATGTTATTCCTCTTCACAAAAAGGGTACTATTAATGATGTAGAAAATTACCGTGGTATTACTTTAATAAGCTGTTTGGGCAAGTTATTTACTGACACGTACACTAAACAATAGATTATCGGAGTGGGCAGAAACATATAGCGTTCTAATTGAAGCACAACGGGATTTAGATCGCACATGAGTACTGTTGATAATATATTTGTTTTAAGTGGTTTAATTACACATATTTTAAATCAAGGAAAGAAATTGTATTGTGCATTTGTTGAATATTACTAAAGCCTTTGACTTTGTTGTGCGTAATAATTTATGGTATAAATTAACAAAGTTCGGTATTCGCGGAATAGTGGGGCAGATTGGTGACATATATTGGTAAAATTGTGCATTTTGTGATAAAAGCACCAAACTTGACACATAGCTAGACAATACTCTGCTAAACATTTCTGGCTATGGACCCACGTCAGATTTTGAAAAATGGCCGCCATTTTCAAAATGGCCGCAAAATATTCCATAAAGAATTAATGAAGCCCATAATTAATTGATTTCATCAAAACTTGTTACTGTAAATACACTAAATTCAGAACATTGATAGACAATAAAATATGCCATATAATTTGGGTCATTTTTTTCTTCAAAATGGCCGCCAAAAACCGCTTTTTTTTAAATTTTATTTTTTTATAAAGCAATCAAAATGTTGATGTGTTTTACAAAGGGTGTTGTCTTGATATATTTATGTGTATGTCTATACTTCAATAAATAGTTGTTAGATAGACCCCTATACTTCAGGGGTTAGGGGTTTTACACATGTATACATACTATGCAACTTTGAGACTAGTTTTGTCTCAGTTGTCTTTAGCCTTAAGCATTTCTGAAGTGTGTTTAAGTTTCAGTCTCATCACTATTAGCGGCTTTTAGTATATAATAACTCGTAAGTATACATCCAGTGACTTGGTAAAACACTATTAAAGGTATACGCAACAATCTTGAATCATTTATCAAGCATCCAAATTGATTAATCCAATATCAGGTTAACTTTAAAACTTCTTGCATATACTTAAATACAATGCAGAATTTTTTATTGTTTGTGGTTATTGTATTACAAGTTTTAATATTGTATTGGTGCAATATAATCCCCAATGAGTAATATGTAAAACTAATTTGCTTTGAACTATTTACATAATTATAAAAACTGATTTTAAAACATATAGGAAAGGATGCTTAAACAATATTTTTCATCTCCAATTTATCGGAATTAAGATTTAATTACGACCTTAAATTACATTTGTTGATTTAAACAATATTAACAAGACACTATCAGAAAACAAAATCAAAAAGAAGTTTGTTATAAACACACATTCAAATGTAATAAGTGGTCATATCATTTGAACATTTTCAAAATGACAGCTAACATAAATGTAATCTTATCTTACTATCTATGATCTGAACGGTATAAATTTTCTTAATCACAGTCACAGTACCCAACATCCCATTTTTAAAAGACTGTAAACATCATTTCTGCTTTAACACTTCGTTTTAAATTGCAACACACTTGTCTCTTTGACATCTACATTTAATAAATCCCTTGCAAACGCTGATGCCTGTGGTAGTGTTATCGAGAATGGCTTCAACATACCCTCTTCCAACCGCAGTCACCGGATGTAGGCATTTCAAAGGTGGACCTAAAGGCCATGTCTCCAACAATGTCCAATTACAACCTGTAAACGACTCGGTAGGTGTCCTTGAAAAGAGCTACATCAATTGGTGACATGGACTTGTTGTATCTTGGAACCATTGAATGTCAACCATTCTTTGCGAATCAACAGCACTTCCTCTTGTCGAACATGCACTTCCTGTTGTCATACAAATTTTGGAATTGGAAAGCTTGTTCAACCTCAACATAGTATTGCCAGATTCTCCATGCACAGGTTTTACCTTTTTCAGCAAATGAAGATATTTCGTTGCATCTAGTAAGTGTGAAAAGCAACTATTCGTCTTATTTTATATGAACTAATGAATAGGCAATACAGTGTGCAACGAATCACCTAAAGTGATTCCTAGCTCCTAAAACTAACACATAGCTCATCTAACTGTATTTACATTACCACTGCTATAACAAGTAATACTACGTCTGTGTCTACTGTATATAGCATAAGTTTAATGAAGTATTGTTTGCCACCTGCCACGTGCATCACACGCATTGTATCGTATCATCTTAGTGAAATGATTGAGATCAGTCCTAGATTCTCGTTGTCTGATACAAGGCACATCTTCATCTCTGTTTTAATAAACGTGTTTTTAGTTTCTCTTCTAGCCGCAACCGATTGCTATGCCAGTTAGCCAGAGCTCTGATTTTGTTTTGCATGATAGCCGTCACATACTAAACATTCTGCAAGTGACATTCAAAAATGTGTAAAGGATCTTGTTGATCATACTTACTAATGTTATAGCATCTGTTGTAGGTGACAACTGAGGAAAGAAAACATGTTCTGGTTTATCTGTTTAAAGACAGACTTGGTTATGTCATCTATAAGCTCTGTTACAAATGTGTCATGCTTTGCATTACATAATTTACCTATTTGTTGCAACTTCTGTCACACGAGAGTCGTCTATGTAACGTAAGTCAAGTACCAGTAAAACCTCAATATTGTCCTTAAATATATTTTCTAACTCCTTTACTGTGTCACTCAAACTGTCTTACGAATATCTTTAACTTGTTCATGATGAAAAAGATCAGAGTATTTTTATAGGCAGCACCTGATGAATTATTGCGATAACTGAAATTAACAGATAACTCTAACCATATCTGGTTCAGAGATCATCCAGTGTGGAAGCTGCGATGTGTATACAGCACCTACTGCACCTGCATCTTCTTTCACAATCTTGTATTTCTGCTTGTGAGCTAGTTTATTGGGTATTGATGAGACAACACTAATGAAGTTTATCTCACACACAGAGATGACTAATTTTAAGATTTAAAGTGTAACTGAACAGTACTGCAATTGCGAACTTTTGGTTTCTCTTTATGATCGTCATGTGCAATATGCAATGGTTTAAGGCGTAAGCCCAGTTTACCATAAGTATGGTAATCACATAATGAATATGCAGTGTCATAATTGCCTCCTGGGCACTGGTCCATCTATAGTCTTCAAACAAGTCTCAGATTGTTTTAAGTACCTCCATTTTAAATACGAAGGTTTCAACGCAAAATGCCATTATGATCTTCACATTGGGTTTCAGGCCAATTTCATTTCTGCTCGGCAACTATATAGTTTTGACGCAGTTAATCCGTTAGAATAAGATGTCTTCACGTTTAGGTTTTGTTTATGTTTTGTCTTGTAAATAAGGTTTACCAAGTTAATGTATTTTAGGGTTTTATAAATATATTTTATAATGAAGTTTCTGATAAGAAAATTAGTTTAGTACCCTTCAGAAATTCCAAAGGCTGGAGAAAACCTAGAGTCAACCGGAAGTGAAATGTGATTTAAACTTGTAAATCCCTCAACACATTAACCATAGGGTGCTTCTAAATAACTCTTTATTACAATATTAACAAACAAATAATATGCCAAGACATCTGAGTGTACAAATTCAACATATTAATTATTTTCTTACAAACAACTATTAAACGAATTATAAATTTTACTATTTTCAACACATTTTGGCGGCCATTTTGAAAACGGTAGCCATTTTGAACTTAAAATATAACCAGATTGTATTGCATGACCCTTTGTCTATTATTTTGCGGAATTTGTTGCGATTGCCATAATATATGTTGTTAAAACCTGATACATATAGGATCAACTGATTATTTATTACATATTTGGCGGCCATTTTGAAAATGGCGGCCATTTTGAAAAATCTGGCGTGGGTCCATAGCTATTTTTTTTCAGTACGGTATTGTCTAGCTATGTGCAAAGTTTGGTGCTTTTATCAAACAATGCACATTTTTTTCACCAATCTGCCCCACTAGAAAGATTCTTGATATCATTAAATCAATGTACTCATGTGTTAAGTCTAAAGTTAAATACTGTAACCAATTGAGCGATGAATTTTACTGTGTACTTGGCGTTCGGCAAGGGGAGTGCCTATCTCCATTGTTGTTTTCTATGTATATAATGATATAGAAGATGCATTCATACATAGTGGCTTTGAAGGTTTAGATATTAATATGTTTAAGATGTTTATGCTGTTATATGCAGATGATATAGTTTTGTTTGCTAACACTGCAGCAGAGTTACAAAATGGACTTAATATACTATCTAGCTATTGTAAAGAATGGAGATTGAAAGTAAATTGTACTAAAACAAAAGTTATGGTATTTAGAAAGGGCGCAATGCTACCACAATATTTAGTTTTTATATATGATGGTGCTCTATTAGATATAGCTAGTAAGTTTACATATTTAGGTATAGTATTTTCTACTGGAGGGTCTTCAGCAGAAGCACAAACTACTCTTGCTGGTCAAGCGCAAAAAGCCATTTTCAAAATGAATAGGTATTTATACAAATTTACATTTATATACCCAAAGCATAAATTAGATCTGTTAAATAAATTGATAACTCCAATTTTAAACTATGGATGTGAAGTGTGGGGATTTATGCAAGGTATATCAATTGAACGAGTGCATTTACAGTTTTGTAAACACATTTTGGGTGTTAAGAAGACAACTCAAAATGATTTCATATATGGTGAACTTTGCAGAACGTCATTTATTACAAGAAGATATTTTATAATAATTAAATATTGGTTAAAATCATGAGAGTACATGATCGTAAATATGTGAAAATTGTTTATAACATGCTGTTAATGACTGTGAAACATATCCTCAGAAAATAAACTAGTTTCCCAGTTGAAATACTTATTGTCCTCGCTTGGGTTTTATGATGCATGGTTACAACAAAGTGTTGGTAACGATAATATTTTTCTTGCAATATTAAAGCAAAGTTTAAATGACAATTTTGTTCAGAATTGGCATAGTCGATTAGAAAATTCCACTAGAGCAGTTTTTTATATAAACATTGCAATGTTTCAGTTTCAACCATATTTAGATAATATAAATGTTTTCAAATTGTGTCAAGCACTAACTAAATTACGGGTGTCATCTCATAGACTGCAAATTGAAGCCGGTAGGTGGGTTAAACCAAATAGAATTCCAGTAAACGATAGAATATGTGTATTTTGTAATAAACGTGAAGATGAATTCCATTTTGTGTTGAAATGCAAACATACATAATGTTAAGGAAGCAATATATTCCTAAATATTCTTTATAAGAGACCAAATATGATCAAGTTCCTGGAATTATTAAACTCACAAAATAAGATATATATTCGCAAACTGTGTACCTTTGTTTTAAAAGCATTTAAGTTACGAAACGAAACACTATGCAGAAATTAGCTATTTCTAAATATAATGTATGTAATGTGTCATTGTTGTAAACGTATATGTCATGTTTGTAAATTTATGTACGTATTAATCACTATAATAACAAGCATATTGACCATTTTAATTAGAAACGTTTTTTGGTGAAGAATGCAAGCGCATTGGTAATACGGACCGTCAGTAAAGTGTTTTCATTTACTGGGACTGCGTGTCTTGTAGTTTGACCGTCAGTAAAGTGTTTTCATTTACTGGGACTGCGTGTCTTGTAGTTTGACCGTCAGTAAAGTGTTTTCATTTACTGGGACTGCGTGTCTTGTAGTTTGACCGTCAGTAAAGTGTTTTCATTTACTGGGACTGCGTGTCTTGTAGTTTGACCGTCAGTAAAGTGTTTTCATTTACTGGGACTGCGTGTCTTGTAGTTTGACCGTCAGTAAAGTGTTTTCATTTACTGGGACTGCGTGTCTTGTAGTTTGACTGTCAGTAAAGTGTTTTCATTTACTGGGACTGCGTGTCTTGTAGTTTGACTGTCAGTGAAGTGTTTTCATTTACTGGGTTAAAACTTGTCTTCACTCAACAACGGGTATCTATGTCATTGTTTATTTAAAGTCTGTGGTAAACAAACTAAGTTAAAGTAATCACCAATTGAATTGCAACTATTAATAACTATTAAAAATCCATTGTGGATTAATAGACATGTATATCTGTAATAATATTTACATTATATGATATATATTTATCATACGGATAACAAGCTGTTTTATTTGGCTCATTTGATATAATACATGTGTTAAGGAAATTGTGGTGAATTGTAATTTATTTATGCAAGGACGTGTTATGTAAACGCATTCTCATTGTATCAGCTCAGTTAAGATAAACTGCATATTTGGACATGTATTGTTTGTAATTACTACACTGTTGCCATGCTTTGCAATTGTATTTTGTATCCTCATGAGCTTTTATAAAAGCCTATTGGAAATTAGAAATAAAGATCTATCTATCTTATCCTAAAAGAGTCCTCTAAACATGTTGTATAACAGGAGAAATTCATAAAAGCTGTATTCATCCGCTCTCTGGACCATTTTCAATACATGAGTCACGTAAGTCACGTGACCAAACGTTCAATACAGTAATCTGTCCAAAAACAAGGTACAAGTCACCATCAAAAACGTGTTTCATGTCTGCCTTAAGCATACTGTATATATCAAAGGTCAGGAAGAATAAGAAAAGTGCGTTGTTTTCACATTATTTCAGGCATCTCAGACAATATTTAAAAGTTTGTTTCAATCGTCCATATTGATTTATTTACAGTGTAACGAAAAAGAATAAAGATGTCGAACAAGGAGGGAAACGCTACATCTGTTTTATTGATTCTGGAGAAAAACATCATTACCGTTTGCTTACGTCTTTGTCTTCTCATTAGTTGCAATCCTCTGGATAGGGTTCCCCGTGTAGCAGCGAATTCCTACACTCGGGAATATATTTGGGAAACTTATTGATTGATTGATTGATTAATTGATTGATTAACAGATTGACTGATTGATTGATTGATTGATAACCTGATCTAGAGAAAAGAGTAAATGAGCATTTTATAGTTTCAAATTAGTTTAGTATAGTTTATTGAATATTTTTTAAAACTTTCCTCGTGTTCGTCATTTGTTAAACAAAATGTAAATGACGTTTTTGACGATTTTCACTTTTGTTCTATTAAAACCGGTTTAAACATTCTTTTGACTAATATATGCATTATTCATTTATTTTACTTATTTTAACAGGGTTAGAAAGCATTGCACAATTGTTAAATAAATAACTGCCAGTTGTAAATACACATGCAGTACCATCATTGTATTTGCAGTATGAAAGTAGATATAAAATCGAGCGCTAAATATAACATGCAAGGACCACAGTCAATCAAAAACACGCAACGAAACAAACAACGATTACAGGGAGTAATAAAAGGCAAGATATATGACATTACAATAAAACGGGATAGGGTAAAAAAAGAAAGCCACAGAAGGCTATATCCTCTAACAAACTAGGCGGCATTCAAAGGCTATGTATTTACCACAAACAGATGATCATGCATATATGAATATATACATTTAAAACCTAGACAGCCAAAAAGCAAGTACGCTGTGTTGGCTGACTCAAGATCAATAAGGGAATAAACTATTCAGGCACGACAATACAGTTAAAGAAGACAAACGTGCCCTATTTTCTTTTCATAACACAAACATGAATATCGACAAATCTTACGTTTTACAACAACCGTCATGAGGAACCGGTTCGGTGATCGGATGCTCTTCCCGTGTTTGAAATATCCCAAATTGGTTTAACTCGTCGTTACTGAAAAAAGATAAATATATTTCAAACGAATGCTCGGTTATAGAAAGGACTGCACGATCATTATCATTTTAATGTAATAGTAAATTATACTTAAATTGAAGAAATGAAATATTGCATATAAAACGCTTTCATTAAAATCTCGATTATTTCTTTCAACACTTGGTTATCACGAAATAAATAATGAGAGGTCCAAATTTATTACTATTCTCAAGAAAGAACGTCAGGATATGAATGAAATCACCTACTAACTGTTTTTTTATATTTCTTTTTTTAACGAAATCAAGTGTTCATATAAAGTTTGCTCATGGAAATCATATAAACTTGTAAAATGGTTATGTTTCATTATTGCAAGATCTTATCTAAAACCTTGCGACACTGACCTGACTGCTCACGAGGACGTCATTGATTATACACGCATTTACTATGAAAGTCATCCCAGAGGATAATGCGACTAGAAATGTATGTGCATGTAAACATAAATGACGTCATTATAGAACCTGACGTCAAATATAACGATCCTTATCATCCCATAACAAAGATTGGCAATGGCTTATGGTTCGAATTAAACAAGCATACGCATAGCCTTACACTTCACACTCTTCCCCTCCCCTTCCATGTTCACAAAGAGAAACATTCGATTCTGTGAGACGAACACTGTATACAGCATTTATGTCATTCTTTGCCTTTCCCGCATGCGCAGTCACCATACACGAGATTAACACCTAAGACAAATTTTGAAATGACAGTTGTAATGGAAAGCTACATCATCTCTATTTCGTATTCTGTGTTAGCTCAAATTAAACAGCGGTAACTCAGCACAGTGTGGAACCATACTAGTGTTGGTTCCATGCTTATCTTTTATGGTGTCACTCATATCAAGATCATTTTGCTTAAAGCATTTTCTGTGTAAGTTATATACGATCTTATATAAAATTGCCTCCGTCCAAGTACTAGCCAGACAGATAATATTTTTTTTCTTCTTTTTTTTTTGTACATTTTAAATACGCATAAAGTAGAAAATGTATCATTACATCACTTGAGCAATTCAGCCAGTCAACACATAATCAAAATCCAACCCATGAAGACACAAGCCATTAGAAAAAAAGATATTATCCTTTATTATTCGTTACATAAGTAATACTTCTTTTTTTAGTTGCACCTACATTAATAATAACCGAGTATGGTTAGAGTGTGTAATAACTTATACAGAATATGCAGAATCGTAGTTGACAATTGAAACAGATGGAAATGTATTCGTGAAAAAATACGTAAGCGTTTTAACGATAATTTGCAATACAACTTTATTTAATACAACTATGTGAACACATGTTCCCTGCCAAAAAATGATACACAATAATAATGCTCACGTGACGCAATATATCCAATGAAATTAATTAAACTGTATAGAGTTTGTATTTATGTAATTTTGTTCGTGTAAATTATGTACCACAGTAAAAGTTCCGAGAACCTTGACAACAGACTGCAAGATTAAAAATAAACGCCGATTTTACCTAAAAAAAAGAGCTGTCGGAGAACAGAGCAGATCGACTATTCGATTTTTCAGAGAATAATAAATTATACAGCTAGTACCATCAGAAAACAAGGCTAAAACAATGTGGGGGTGGGTTTGGGGTACGGAGCGGGTATAGAAACTCGGGCCGAAATTATTGTATAGCACCTCATACAAATGATAGTAAAATAGATATTTTTTTTATTATTTTATCAGTTTAAATCCAAAATTGCTGTCATTTAAAGAAATGTGGCCGAAAAGCAACTCATGGAGGGAGTGGGATGTCTGTCAACTTTTTTTGTGGCCTCATTTCATTTTTTTAATTATATTTCATCTGTGTATCTGACTTTTATCTTAATTGTTTTATATGTAAATGATTGCGTTCAAATTAAAATTTGAATATCTAAATAACGGAAGATAAAATTAAAACAATTCCCCTCGCCCTGTCTTCCATGTGAAGGAAGCCCATAAACGTATGGGTGTGGTGGGGGGGGGGGGGGGGCGTGGGCAGGGCGGGAGCGCATCATTGATATAGGTGTAGATTTGATAAAACAAAACAACACAGACATATGTAAAATAAAACAAAAAATATTCGGGTGGTGGTGATGATGGGATGGTTGTGGGGTGGGGAGGATACATATTGATAAACTGATAAAACAAAACAACACAGAGATATGCAAAAACAAACAATAACAAACGTTGAGGTGGTGGTGAAGATGGGATGGTTGTGGGGTGGTGGCGAAACATATTGATCAACTGATAAAACAACGCAGAGATATGTAAAAAACAACAACAACACATTCGGTTGGTGGATGGTTAGGGGATGGGTTGTGTGGGTGTAACATAGCTATACGTAAAAATAGACCAAATCTACACAGAAATATGTAAACAAAAAAACAAAACAAAAAAAATCGAGTTTGGGGTGGAGGTGGGCGTGTTGGTGTCAACAAACTACATGTGTAAGAATTGAACAAAAAACACATACATTTTTTTTTTATTCGAGTGGGGGTGATGTGGGAGGTTGGGGGCGGGGAGCAACATAACTACATGTGTAAGAATTGACCCAAACAACACAGAAATATGTAAAAAAACCCATAGAGTTTCGAATGGGGGAGGGTGAGTCGGGAGAAGGCACGGGGGCAACATAGCTATATATGTAAGAACTGACCAAAAGTAACTGAGACATATGTAAAAAAAATGCGTTCCGACGAGAGGGGTGGGCAGAGGGGGCAATATAGCTATATGTTTAAGAATTGACCAAAACAACACAGAATTATGTAACAAAAAAAACATGAAAAAAAGAGGCGTGGGGATGGTGGGGATGGTGGGGAGTTGGGGCGGGGAGGATGGAGCACATGCCCCACTATGTGTGAAGTATGAATAAGATGCCTAATGCTATAAAACAAAAACAACCAATATAATAGATATATACAACAGCTTACACGCAAACCTTGATCTGCCTTTATTGCACATTTTATTGGCCATCACAATTTGGGTTGCACGGGAGCCCAGAATCGTAAAGGACAAAATTACTTATGCAACCCTTTACAACATACTATTATAAAATCAATTTCCAAATTTAGTTGAGCTACGACAAGAAATGTAAGAGATATAAAACTGCAAACACAGCTTACACGCACAATTTGATGTGAAATCGACATATTGTAAGGGCTATCAGAACTTGGGTTCAGTGGGAGCCCAGGGTTACAGGAACCAAAATTATTCAAGCAGCCCTTAAGATGATCTATAAGGAAGCTCGTGGCTAAATTTGGTTGTGCTAGGATAAGAAATGTACGAGATATAGACTTGTAAACACAGCTTACACGCAAACCTTGATGTGGGACGCCGACGCCGGGGTGATTACATACGCTCTCTTATTCTTCGAATAGTCGAGCTAACAAATGACAGACAGTTTTAAATTTGAAATTAACCTAATAAGTAATTACAAGAACTATAGAGCTTTGATATTTTCATGAACCACTCATTTACAGTCAACTAATGATGACCGTAGGGTCAAATGTACTCCTTTCCCGAACACAAGATTTGTTTAGCATTAATTCAATGTCAACTTAAGTTGTTAGTGGCCGTGCATGTGATCATATTTGATGCTGTAAATGGTATCAGTAAATTTGATGCTATAAATGGCATGCGTAAATTTGATGCTATAAATGGCATGCAAAGAATATCATGACATATAGATAGAAACATTTGCAGTTTGATCGAGTCTCGAACTCGGGACACACAAACTTCAGTTCCAGTTCTCTCTAGACAGAGCACTGACTTAACCAGCCATACTCTGTTATATTTCTCCTTGACTAATCAGATTCATCTCGGATCATAGAGTTCACTCTAGACCGACTTTTCATTACGTGGTCCCGGCTTAATTCCATTAAGCGACGGGTAAGCTTATATTAGCAGGATTTTATAACGGATATTTCCACAATAAAATACGTTTAAAACATGTTTTACAGAAAGCATGCGATAACCTTTTAAAATTACATATTAAATGTTTTAATTTTACAATATGCAAACATTTTAATCCGAAATTAAGGTTTTATTTCATACCCTATCCAACCTCGTTCTCGCTTTTTGGATAAGGGTTTGGATGGGTGAGTGGAAGTTAATACTCGGACCACGTTCGTCTTTCATTATGCAAGACGCGGTTCTGAATGCCATATCACAGGTTAAACAAATGTACCGCCGGACCAGGTTTTCAATTCTGGACCTTCAGACTGCCATGGATATGCTCTTTAGACTGAGCTGACCGATCCCACTCTGCTTCATAATCTATATCATAGGAACAGAATATATACCACGGTAGCAAAAGGCTTTTTGGTCAATTGTAGACTGGGGAGACTGTTTTATAGTGGAATAGTTCTCAGGTTACAAACGTAATATAAACAAATTTCAATGACAGCATAACAAAACAAACGAGATGAGTGTGATTTGACTATCTGAAAAATAAAAGTAGGAGTTGGCATAAACGAGTTAAGATATTAAACGGTAATATATAGCCTGAAAATGGAAATATTCCATGTGAAAACGAATATTACATGTTGGGTAAATATTACACTTTAAAAATCTTGAAAATCAACTAGGAAACTATCTGATATACGGTTAAAATGTCATTTTTGATTGGATATTTTTGATTGGATATTTTCAATGAAAACATTTGCTCCATAAAATAATTCAGTTAATCCAGAAGGAGTGTTGAGGAAACTCCATTAAGACATCTTCAAAGGCATTGAGCCTCTAATTATGAGTTATTACTATAAGCGTTTAATTTGACAAACGTTTGCGCTTATGGTTGACGAAGTAAAATATTCTTACCTTTCTGTCAAACTGTTCCTTTCCAAATTCTGTGTTCGAATGCCGGGAAGTTCAGATGATATTTATTCCTCTTGACATGTTTCATACGTGGCAAAATACACGTTTATCATAAGGCGCGTCATTCAACTCAGTTGTATTATATACCTGTTTAGAATTGACATTACTTGACAAATGTGTTTATCCAATATTTGGATGGTACATGCGGTTACCTGAGATTACGAGGGTACATGTGGTAAAAACAACAACGGGGCCTTGTAATGGTCAGTAGCAAAAATGGCCCCTGGGGGTTTAAACCAGGTTCTAGGGCGCACCAAATCTCATTCTTTCACTGTTGCAATCCCAATAAAAAGGGACAGTACAAATAAAGATATCCCGGTCAGGTTATATTTACTAACACGCAAGACAGAATTAATGATCATGTATATTTGAATCTATAAAATAAAAAGCCTAGAAAGCCACAAAGCAATTACTCGGTGAATTGGCCGAATCCAGAGCAACAAGAGAAGTCACCATTAAGGTAAGACAAGATAATATTTAAGACAATTATCAAACGCTACCGTCCTAAGGGGATTTAGGTAGACGTCATTATAGGGTGGATCATCGCACAGAGGAAGGCATAGTGTCGGACTAAATGGGTATCCACTAATCATGCAGTGAGTTGCGAAATGATTTGATGCATTTTACAAAGCTTTTCCCATGTTTATGGTAACAGAAGCCCTGATGGGGTTGTTTCTTAGTTATAAAAAGATTACGAATAGTAAAATCCTCATCTCTACTATACGCTCTAGAAAATCGAATAAGATGAGAAATATGGACTCCATAGGAAGTAGCCCGGGGAACATTACCATCTTACTGATGATATTTAACTTTGAAGAGTGTAAACTTATGGGGGATTTATTGTAGATCATATACATTTAAAGGTGAAATAGTGCGTGTCTTTTGAGTATATATTCGGAAATATATATGTATATAATATACAATCTGTTCAAATCTTACACGTATTGGTTGTCCCGTTTTCTCACAGTAGCCAATTTTATCTCATAGCGCACACGCTTGAGTTTCGCCCTGGTAAGTGTCACATGATCCTGTGACGTCATTGGTACCAAACGATTAGCGGTGTCGCGTCGAGTTGTATAGTATTGTCTATGTAGGATTACGTTTTATGATACTTGTTAAAAATACCGTGTGCTGTTGCTGGGTGAAAAAGTTTGCATAAAGAAGGACAAGATAATAACCTAATTTTCTTTCGTTTCCCTAATCGAGATAATGATATATTAAGATTTGAAGTGTGGGTAGACCGTTACCGAAGAAAATCGCCCGACTCGTTGAGAAAGTGGGAACTTACAAAAGACGCGCGAGTTTGTAGCAAAAATCGTGGGTCCATCCTTTGGTTTCATTATCTTTGAATTTGGAGAACAAAAGGCCATGCATATTAAAATCAACAGCGGTACCAACGATATTTGACTATAAAAATGAGAAGTGCATAACCCCGCCGTTTCCAAGCAAGTTGTATTCGACTATTCGACAGCATTGAGGCGGAAATTCATACATGAAGTAAGATTGAAATTTATGTTCTATTATCTTAGCACCTCATCGGGTAAACGTATGATAAATTGCAGAAAGGTGTATAGTCTTAGATCTTTATATACACCGTGAATGTTTAGCTGTTGAATTAAAAGCATGCGTCTTTACGTGAATCAATGAAGAGTTGACGGCGCTAATAATATGTAGCCGTCTTTTTTTTAAAATATTGCTGAGAACGTTCAGCATATAAATTTAAATGAATCCGGTGAAATAAACACTGTGTCTTTGTTTCCAAATTTTAATTTTAATCATTTTAAATTATTCACACTCTTCTGCCAATAGTGTTATAAATATATATTATCAACATATATAGGTCTATGGATTTGAAAAAAAAACACGAAATGTTTCATAGATATCTATTACAAGGCAGAAAATTAATAATATTTCTAGCTTTTATATTAATTCAGTAATGTTTTATGGCAAAGCAACAACAATAACGCCTCTTAGCTCGTGCAATAAGATAAACAAGTATAATAGAATAATATACTTTATATTATAGTAATTTGATATGTTTGGTCTGTTTTCGATCTGTATATCAGGAGTAAGTATACATGAGTAAGTATACTTACTAACTGTCTATATCGTGCTCATAATACATTTGGCTATATTATTTTTTCTCTCTTTGTGCGCGACAAATTAGAGCATTACACCGCTCAAGTAGTTGCAAAAAACAGGAAATATATCATAAAACGAGGTTTCCCTAAATGGTGCGTGCTTTTGTGATATACCGACGTATGTACCCTAATTAGGCTGTACTTCAATAGTGCACCGCTATATTTGATTAGTCTGTATTGATATTTGGGGGCAGTCTGTATTGATATTTGGGGGCAGTGGAGACTAGAGAGCGTGTCATATTGCAAACACCGCTCCTAGAGTGTTTGGTGTTGATGGCGACTTATGGCAAATATATAATACTATAGAAATTATGGTGCCGAAATTATATGCTGTTTCATTTATTATTGTTTTTATTCATTTTTTTTTTTTATCAATTATGGATAATATCTAATAAATATATTTGTTCCATGTCTACTTATCGGCAAAAAAATCTGACGCTCGTATTAATGTATAGGTATTAGACCAGGTCCATTCATTCTGAATATACTACATTTCGCGGTTATTGTGTATGTACCAAGATATTGCAGTGTTGCGGGTGATTTACTGTCAGATTTCGATGAAAACAATGTTTATGTTGTTTTTTGTTTGTTTTTGTTGTAAGTGTATAAATACACTATTTTGTTAGATTAGTGAATAGTGTAATGAACCGCTGAATGTAACGAATGACATGACACGGTAGTCTTTACAAGCTCTCCATTTGCACCTGCACCGCGTTCGACTTCATCATCAGTTGATGAATCCGATGTATTTTCGTCCTCAGACACGTATTCTGGCTCAAAATCGTAAGGTTGCACATTGTGTAACCGTCTTATCACGGGCATTTCCTCTGACTCAGTATCATGATCGCTTAAATCTCACATTTTCACACAAGGTATACTGTTTTGCGTTCAGTCCCAAACTGTAAACAGTAAACAAAAAATAGTTTGTTCCCAATGACGTCACTTCCGGTAATTCGCGCAAGAGTTTTTCCCCTTAGATATTTTTCGATTTTTTAGCAATGCCTGTTCGCCTGTTCGATTTTTATCTTTAAAAACATATTTTCACTGAACATACATCAATGGCATAGTAAAAATCGTATTTATAATGATATTTAATACTTAAAAACATATCAAAAGCGGATTTGTTGATTTAAGACCAATTTCTGCTTTAACAGATATTTTCAAAGTTTTATTTAACAAGTTGCTTTTTACATCGAAAAAATGTAGTTCTGGCAGTGGTACAAATAAAACTCTATATTTAACAGTATAAAATAAATATTGTTACTCGAAATTGAGCCGGATTTTTCGTAAATTATGTATTAAATAGAGAAATCATATAGACATATAATGCCGGAGACATGGCCCTTTAATTTTGAAAATTGACGAATTTTGCGGTTTCCGTTCAATAATTTTAACATATACAATTCAATCAGGATGAAACTTTAGGGCAATATTTATGGTCATAATACCTAGATCAAGTTTGATAACCATCCAGATTGCACCTATCACTTTGATGTTTTAAAATTGTCAATTTTTGTCTAGAATTTTACTTCATATAAGATGATCTTTACATATATGTAAAACCGCTACTAAGTTGTATATAAAAATAAGTATTATAAATCTAAATTGTACAGCTGCACAACTATTGCCAGATAATTGATAAATACATTTACCTAAGGATTAATTTGCCTGTTCAAAGTTTTCTACGTCATCAAATAATATCTTATTCTCGCTTTCCGCAGATATTGCAATGCGCGAATTTGTAATATCTATTGTTGTGTATTGATTTCGATTTAAATAAACATAAACATGTCCATGAAACAAAACATGGCCGGAGAACTTTAAACAAATTATAAAATGTACCCTAGTTTTTAAATGTTAATATACAGCGAAATTTTATAAAACAAAAAAACCCAGAGAATATGTAAAATAAATAAATATTTTTTTTAGAGTTTTGATTGTGGGGGTAAGGGGTGGGTGCGGCGAGAGAAGCAGGGGGCAACATATAGGTGGACGAAGCTATGTGTAAGAATTGACCAAAACAAGAGAGAAATATGTAAAAAAAAATACTATTAAAAATCGAGTTTTGAGTGGGGGTGGGGTGTAGGGGTGGGGTGGGGTGGGGAAGAGGCGGGGAGGCGGGTTGGGGTAGCGGGCGGGACTGCAACATATATGTGTAAGAAGCTATGTAAAAATTGACCAAAACAACACAAAATATGTAAAAAATATAAAAACATAAATATTCCAGTTTCGAGTGAGGGGGGTGGAGGGGGGGGGGGGGGGGGTAAAGCAACATAGCTATTTGTAAGAATTGACAAAAATAACACAGAAATAAGTAAAAAAAACAAAATGAGTTTCGAGTGGGGGTGGTGTGTGTGGGGGGAGGGGGAGGGGGTGAGGGAAGAGGCGGGGGGGGGGTGAGGGGGCCAACAATATGTGTAAGAAGCTATGTATGAATTGACCAAAACAACATACACGGTAGGGAATCAAGGGCACCATAACGCTATTGTTATGCGTTAAAATTGTCACTGTGCATTTTCCGTTACGGTGCCCAGCGCAGAAATTGTCGTCAAAAGGTGAGTGTGAAATTGTGTTTTTGTTTTATCAAGACGTTTATGTCAAATTTCCCAAAATCGGGGACAGTCATTCCGGACAAATATGTCCAACCTTTATTTTGAAAGCAAAATAATTGAAAAAATGCCAAAATCTAATCGTTTAGAGCGTTTGGACTTTGCAAGAGTTCATTGTTGATTTGTCAAAATCAGAATTTTGTGACCATTCTTCAACGATCTGCAGGTCTACGCTAATATTTGACCTTCATACAACTGTGTAATGGACAGACGGATGCTCTGGTACAAACAACTGAATATTATATGCCATATAAAATGCTATAAACCCATTTTTTGAAACGTCGTGGTGCCCAGGTCGAGATATGGTGCCCAGGTCGCGACATGGTGCCCAGTGCAAGTAACTTAGAAAGAAAAAAAACCGGTCACATTTAATAAAATATACACAGGTATCCACTAAATAAATATTTGAATTGACTTGACCTGTGTTAAAATGTGTTTGTGGGGAAACTTAATTCAACTTCAAACTGCTAAATTATCCAATTAGTCCATCCCTCCACCAGCCCTGCTTTTTGTTTCGAACCCCATTAATTATCCACCAAATAGTCTCTTTTGGACATAACTATAAGGCGAACTGGACAGCCAAACCAGTACTTGATACCTTGATCGGTAAGGAACGTTTAAGTAGTTTGGGAATCATGCCACGGTGCATTAATGTGTTGCGATTTGTAATTCTTCTCAGAAAAACATTAAACATTCACAATGTATCTCGATATCATTAACTATCTTGTCCTGATACACCTGACTATTCATGTTACCATCCGCTAATGTCAACTGCGATACGCCCTTTTGTGCGCAAATTGTCTGGTTCGTAGCAGTTGGTATGGCTACATCTTTTCAGTCATATCTTGTTTTTCTAAGTGGATGTATGTACAACACAAATTCCGAAAAGTTTAAAAAGCCCGCAAAAAGGCCCGCAACACTAAAACTTAAAGAAAATAGAAAAAAAATCTGCACAGGCAATTTAAAACGTTACATTGTTGATCAGTTGTGTCATATACATTAAGTTAAACTATTTGCACGAGTTAATTCGCAAAAGAATCAATACATTTGATGAATAATGATAGGCCTGCAAAGTCACGCAAATAGGCTCGCAGTTTAAACATGCCCGATGAATGATTGTAAAGAGTTGTTTCCCCTACAATTTAATTTGCCATTTATTGTTTTGTTAGCTAATTAAAAAATTAACGACGTGTATTGGATAATTATTAAGTTAATTCATTGTCCATGACTGGCTATATTTGATTTTGCACAGGGTTTTAACAGTCAATATCCGGTTTTAGAGTCAAAGATAGTCGACACTAATAGTTTGTTTTTCCTGAATAGTTCTATTTTGTAATATAATGTTTCATTAATTGCAGAAATGCCGAAAGATCTATTAAATACACATTTCTGCAAGTTTTTGATGAATACAAGTTTCATTTATTTAGGTGGATACTTGTGTAATTATAAAGAAACTATTGATAATGTAAGCGCTATGTTCACGACATATTTGTTTAAGTTCAGATGGGAGTCTATAAGGGGAAAAGAAGAAGGAAGTATTTCTTGGCTGAGAAGAAACGAAAACACCGTAAACAGTTTTATACATTAAACAGTGAAATGTCTAGATCTAAACAACAGTTGAAAACAAGAAGACCTGTCAAAACTCAAGGAAAGAGATTATATGGATGGTAACATGAATAGTCAGGTGTATCAGGACAAGATAGTTAATGATATCGAGATGCATTGTGAATGTTTAATGTTTTTCTGAGAAGAATTACAAATCTCAACACATTAATGCACCGTGACATGATTCCCAAACTACTTAAACGTTCCTTACCGATCAAGGTATCAAGTACTGATTTGGCTGTCCAGTTCGCCTTATAGTTATGTCCTATAGAGACTATTTGGTGGATAAGTAATGGGATTCGAAAAAAAAAAGCAGGGATTGTGGAGGGATGGACTAATTGGATAATTTAGCAGTTTGAAGTTGAATTCAGTTTCCCCACAAACACATTTTAACACAGGTCAAGTCAATTCAAATATTTATTTAGTGGATACCTGTGTATATTTTATTAAATTTGACCGTTTTTTTTCTTTTAAAGTTACTTGCACTGGGCACCATGTCGCGACCTGGGCACCATAGTCTCGACCTGGGCACCACGACGTTTCAAAAAATGGGTTCATAGCATTTTATATGGCATATAATATTCAGTTTTTTGTACCAGAGCATCCGTCTATCCATTACACAGTTGTATGAAGGTCAAATATTAGCGTAGACCTGCAGATCGTTGAAGAATGGTCACAAAATTCTGATTTTGACAAATCAACAAGACAAATCAACAATGAACTCTTGCAAAGTCCAAACGCTCTACATGATTAGATTTTTGGCATTTTTTCAATTATTTTGCTTTCAATATTTGTCCGGAATGACATTCCCCGATTTTGGGAAATTGGACATAAACGTCTTGATAAAACAAAAACACAATTTCACACTCCCCTTTTGACGACAATTTTTGCGCTGGGCACCGTAACGGAAAATGCACGGTGACAATTTTAACGCATAACAATAGCGTTATGGTGCCCTTGATTCCCCACCGTGACATAGAAATATGTAAACAAAATAAAAATAAAATAAAATCATTCAAGTTTCGAGTGGGGGTGGGGTGGTGGAGGGGAGGGGAGGGGAGGGGAGGCAGGGGTGGGGAAGGGGGTAACATATATATGTGTAAGAAGCTATGTGTAAGAATTGACTAAAACAACACAGAAATATGTAAAAATGTATTATGCTGTAAGAAATCCCAAACCAAAATTATAGATATATACATGCTTACATGCAAACCTAGATCTGCCTTTATTGCACATTTTATGGACCATCACAAATTGGGTTCCATGGGAGCCCAGAATTTAAAAGAAAGGACTTACCCAGTCCTTTACAACATACTATGAGGAAACCAATTCCCAGTTCAGCTAGGACAAGAAATGAAAGAGATATAGACCTGTAAACACAGCTTACATGCAAAATTTGATGTGAAACAGACACATTTTGTGAAACAGACACATTAGAATTTGAGTTCCATGGGAGCCCAGGGTTACAGTAACCAAAATTGATTACGCATACCTTTAGATAATGCTATAAGGAAGCTAATGGCCATATTTGGTTGTGCTAGGGTAAGAAATGTAAGAGATATAGACTTGTAAACACAGCTTACACGCAAACCTTGATGTGGGACGCCGACGCCAACGCCGACGCCGACGCCGACGCCGGGGTGATTACATAAGCTCTATTATGCTTCGAATAGTCGAGCTAAAAATGAAAAAAATTGATAAGCTCGTGATTGAATTAATAATGCCATACTCTGTTTTTTTTTTAATTAAAAGCATTGGCGGAAGAAAATAAAAAATGAAAATTAACCAAAGACAAATTTAAATTTTGAAAACAAACAAAAAGACGTTTGAGAAGTGTTGGAACAAAAGCTAGGAAAACATATCAAAATTGCTATAGGTTGATGAAGCTTACATCCAATCTGAACGCATTGTATAGCAAATCAGTTATGCCCAGGTCCGAGAAGAGTTCTCGTCTTACGGATAAGATACGGATAACATGAGAAATTTGATAAGCGTGTGGTTGAATTATCATACTCTGTTTTTTAATTAAAGGGACACTGTCCGTAACTTTTAGCTTATAAAACACACAATAATTATGTTCGCAAACATTACACACTAAACAATATAGAATATTTACTAATTAAAAGCAAGATTGTTCAACGGAATTCAATCGCGTTACAAAAAAAAGTAAATCCGCTTTGTGCGTTTGAACTCACAGCCCAAACTAAAATTACACCTCACAGTAATAATAGTGTGCGTGAGCATAAAGTGATCGATCACGCTCCCGACTGAGCTAAGCGGGCTATATATATTTCGCAATACATACTGTGGTGAAAACCTAATGCGCTAGTGGAAATCACGTGATCGCAGAAAAGGTAAATATTGTGGATCCCACTTTATTTACATATAATAATTAAAACTTTTTTTTTTTTCAAACTCACGAATGTATTCCTACATACTTCTTAGGGTCTATCCTCATGTTTCCATGTATACATTTCACTGAATAAAAGTCAGCCAGTTATATGGTTATGCTCAATATCTGCTTACTTACGGACAGTGTCCCTTTAAAAGCATTGTTGGAAGAAAATATATAAAATAACTAAAAAAAACCTTTATTCATCTTTAAATTTGTTCTTTGTTTCTGTGTGTGTTTGTGGTTGACTGTCGTCCTTGAATGCTGCTTTTCCAGTTCGATTTTTATATCTATATTAATATTTTGAAGACAAACAAAAAGAAGTATGGGAAGAGTTGAAATAAAAGTTGGAAAAATATATCAAAATAGTATAGAATGATGAAGTTTACATCAAAATTGAACTCATTGTATACCAAACCAGTTGTACCCAGAGTTTCCTTTTTAACGGATTAAGATAGCATTTTGAAAAGTTACCGTAAAAAAACATATCTCACAATACCAACGAAATCCATCCTACAACACATATATTTTCAAAAAATAAAACTGAACATTGATAAAAAACAAAACCTTTTTACATAGATCATGATGAACTTGATAAGCTCGTGTTTGAATAAGCAATATCATACTCTTGTTTGTTTTATAATTAAAAGCATTCGCGGAAGAAAAGAAAAAATGAAAATTAACAAAAGACAAATTTAAATTTTGAAAACAGACAAAAAGAAGTTTGAGAAGTGTTGGAACAAAAGCTAGGAAAACATATCAACATTGCTATAGGTTGATGAAGCTTACATCAAATCTGAACGCATTGTATAGCAAATCAGTTATGCCCGGGTCCGAGAAGAGTTCCCGTTTTACGGATAAGATACGGATAACATGAGAAATTTGATAAGCGTGTGGTTGAATTATCATACTCTGTTTTTTAATTAAAAGCATTGGTGGAAGAAAATATAAGAAATAACTAAAAAATACTTTATTCATCTTTAAATTTGTTCTTTGTTTCTGTGTGTTTTGTGGTTGACTGTCGTCCTTGAATGCTGCTTTTCCTGTTTGATTTTTATATCTATATTAACATTTTGAATATCATACTCTTGTTTGTTTTATAATTAAAAGCATTGGCGGAAGAAAAGAAATAAACAAAAATTAACAAAAGACAATTTAAGACACAAAGACGTGTGGGAAGAAACGGAATAAAAAGCTGGGGAAAATATCTGAAGCGCTACTGTAACAGAGTTTCCGTTTTACGGATAAAGAACTTGTTTTGAAAAGTTATCGTAAAAAACATCGCAATACCGACGGAATCCATCCTGCAATTGGAATTATAATAATCAGTTTGAAAACTTCACGCGTAACAAAAAGTGGCAGATCTGACGCCGGTTTCACCAAAAATTCCTTAAGTTTTACTTAAATACTTAACATTTTACTGAACTAAAAGTAGATATAAAAATCGAAAGGAACAGTAGTATTCAAGAACGACAGACAAAGTAAAACTTAGCTGAAATGTGTTTCACCAATAGAAATGAAGTTTCAACATAAAAACTTAACTTAGTAAAAAAACGTAAACACTTAATTAAATATCGACTGTGAATTTATCTATTCTGCTATCAATGTAAATAAAGTTTATGCAGCTTTCTTGGAAACGCTCAGAAAAAACATAATCACCCATCACCCAGATGCTTGCAGAATATAATAGCAACCAATCAGAATGTCATAGCAACCAAGTAACCATCACATTTAGCTTGATGAAAATCCTTTAATTAGTTTCTAAAAATTCAAAAGATTTATGTATAAGTATTTTCATAATGTTGAGATGTTAATATCAATAAAAGTTTAAACCTGCTGGAAAACCAGCCATGCTACCACAGAACCCTCCTCCTTCCCTTTTTTTTCTTATTTTTTTGAAGTTATCTTGGTTTTAAAAGAAAATGGGTCAAACTCTATAGCTACTTTATCTTTCATCTGCCTTTTACAAACTTGTTAGGATGTGTTAATATCAATAAAAGGTCGGACATGTTTGAAAACCAGCCATATGCGATTAGACTCCCATCTATCCCTATCGCCCAAAAGCATTGCACCTCCAAACTCCCCACGCCCCTCCTGCACCTCTCGCCATTTTTTAAATATATTATTTTATGAGGTTATTACTGTCATAGAAAAAAGTGGGACGATTTTAGAAAACTAGTGATATCATTATCAGAAACATAACAGCAGATTTATGGCCATTGAATTATTTATCGGATCATCGCTATAACGTTTAAAAACAAATCATTTGAAGAACATGATAACTTTTGGTAGCTCTAATTTTGCGATGACCGGACAGGCTGTGGACTTACTATATGATGACGTCTACCTAAAGCCCAAAAGGACGGTGACGTTTGATATTTGTCTGCATTATTGTCTTGCCGTGCCCTCAATGATTTATTCTCTTGTTGCTCTGGGTTCTGCCAAGTCAATCAACCAATGGCTTTCTAGGCTCTTGTTTTTTTGTATTTATATATACACGAGCATCTTTGTGTTTTACTTATATTGCCTAATAATGCTGCCTTGTTGGTTAGAGAATAGTTCATGGCGTTTTATTGGGATGACAGTAGGGTAAGTGTGAGACTTGGTGCACCCTAGAACCTGGTTTAACAACCCTGCTCTAGTTGCCGCATAGTGTCCACAAATAATGTTTCTCAATGACGAAGTTATATTTTGTTTGCATTATTTGGTGGAATCAAGTGAAAAACAATAAGTCGAACAGGAAATGCAGCTTTCACAGAACACTGTAAACCCCAAAACACGCAAAACTTGTTTTAATGCTAATGGTGTTTGGCACTATTTTCGACTTTCCCTCCAGAGTTTGGATATCAATACATACTCCTTTTGAGCATGTATAAAAGTGTCAGAGTCATGCTGCTGTCAATGTCGTATACTCTTTGATCATCCAATCTTAAAACTTTTTGTTCAAACCTGCAATGTAAGATATAATGCAGTTATAAAAAAATGTCTCATATCGAACAACACCCCCATTTTGTTATGGTGTAAGAATCTTCCTACAGTCACATGCAATGGAGCTAAGTGTGTACAGAGTTCTTAAGAGCTACACTCCTTTGGCCCGCTTGTTGTTTTCATTATGAAGAAGATACACACTTTAAAGTTGAACATGATGCACACATAATATTTGTTTCTCAGATTTTATGATTTTTTGCGAAAATAACATAAACAACTACAATGTGTAAATCTCAATCAAACTGTCCTTAATCCAGCTGTGTTCTTTTTAATCTTGATCTTGTACAGGGTCGCCGTGGCGTTGTCTGTTTTCAACCAATCTCATTAAAATTAGACCCATTATCACGGTAGGTATAGACTGCTTCACAGCGAATGTCGCGTTTCAGTAAAACGCTGTGGAGCAGTGTACGCTTTGTATTGAAAGAGACAATGTCCGTAACATTTAGCTTATAAAACACAATATAATTATGTTGACTAACATAACACACCAAACATTATTGAATATTTACTGAAAAAATAAAGATTTGTTTGACGGAATTCAAGCTATTCAAAAACGTGTATATCTACTGTCATATTAATTTCGATGGAATATATATTTTCAAAACACATGACAGCGTCCATGATTGTCTGCGTATTCTTGATGCAAAACACGCCATTTAGTGCATTTCTTTGAATTTATCGTGCAATCCACAGCAATAACACACGAAATCTTTATCTTTATTCGGATATAGATCTATGAGTTTTATGTGGATTTTCGTTTGTTCAGTTCACTCGAACCTCATCTGAAGAGCATATGAAACGCGCGATTTCAATGGTTGAATTTAGTAGATCTTCTCATGAATATTGACTAGATGAAATGTCGATCAGACGTGACCTCCAAGGCAGTGTTGTCAGATCATATAGCGGAGAGTATCAAAGCGTTATTAGGATTATTATTATGATTTTAATGAGATTGGTTTTCAACATACTCCTAATACCAGGTTCGAATCGCCGTAAAAGGGTGTTTGGAGGCGTACCACGATATTTTTTCTTCATTTTTGGTCCAAAATGGTGCTCTTACAAAAGATATTTGTCCGGAATATAGACAGGTAATGCTGGCAAAAAATGGTAATGCTCAACTCTTACCCGCCTCCCTTAACCCCACCCACTCTGGATTTTATTATATTTTTCAACTTTTTAGAATTTCTTTTTTTTTAGTTTTAGTTTTTCAAGTTACTCCCGTAATGGAGTATACCACGCTACGCCCACGTTGTATATTGATCATTAAAGTATATCATCATTTGTTGGCTGCGGGAATATTCCCATATTCAATAATTGCCTGCCAGATGTTGAATGTCTGATCCACAGCGTCATACTTGTACATTACAGATTTTAACTGAAGTTTAGCTGTACTTTAGTATATATTTATCTAAATCATACACTTCAATGTGGAATTGTGATTGTATGTGGTTATCATCAATTACTGTTTTGAAAACCAGATATTGGGTTCATTCTCTTGCCGATCACGATTTTTCTTCAGATAAGACAATATGCAATGAGATCCCTGTACTTGTCTCAATATAACCATTATGGTAAAGAGACACACGGTTATTTTAAATCTAAAAAAAAGAAAAGAAAAAAGAAACACTAAGCGTCAGACTAGATTTTTTTCATAATTTCAATAAAAACAATTTGATAATTTTTTACTTACATGCATCTGACATTGCATCAATAAACTAAGGATCTAGTTTAATGCTTCATAAATAAAGCAAGCGTGTCGTATATCCGCCACACACCCACACCAACCTTTAAAGGCCACATAACATCGTTACATGTTCAACACATGTTTATGTAAAGATGTTTTACCCTTGTAAAACAGAACATGTGACCATAAGTGCCGTATTTGCGATAACTTGATTAACTTGATTAATCGTGGGCAAACAATGATCAATGTGAAATATGAAAATATATCGTGCTGTTCTAAAGAAAGGTGTCTGCTTGACCATATGAATAAAGTGCTTCCGGAAATTTAACATGGAACTCATCAATCATTTCAGAATAATTTAGTCGCACACTCGGAAAAAAAAAGAGTATTCCATTAGTTAAACGCAGATGCAAAGCATCTTATGTTTGCCATTGATTCAAAGCATCCATATATTAACTTTATAATACGCTATTGCGTTAAAATTGATTTTTGAAACGACTCATTCTGTTTGACCACACGGCTTTATTTGCTGCCGGAACGACAGCGACTCTTATATGGGTTTTCACTTTGATAACGCTTATAACGTGTGTCGGACCGGTATTGTTTTGCTTCCGGGGTCGTAACCGTCAAAGGGCGAATGAAAAAAATAATTCCAACATGGAGCCAGGCATAAAACGACAATTCATGGCTGGATTACATTGTTTTTGGCATGGTAATGAAGAAAAATGTTATTTCTAATGAAAACTGGTAAAATACATTCAGCTGGGGAATGACAAAGAAAACAAGAGTATCAACCAAAGTCTGGGAAGACAGTAGGGTAAATATTGACTAGGCTTGTTTAATGACAGAAATGCATATCATTGGTTCCACAGTATGTTGTGTATCTGGTGGCAGCTCTTGTAAAATGAGCATTTTCCCTATGTGTTCAATGAGCCAAATTAATACCCATCTTAGCCCACTTACACATGGTAGCAGTGAACAGTTTATCTGTGTTGTAATGCACGCTAACGCACACGCATCCCTTACATATGAACAATTGTATTTCTGTACTTTTTCTATTATGCTAAACTTTTCCCCCAGTTCTTACCTAGATATAATCTCCACAGCTGTTTGACGCTTGCACAAAACATTGCTTGTCGTGATTGCTATTATATGTGAAATTATGTATGTGCAACCACTGAATTACTAATGTGAAATATATGTAACATATGGTTTTGAAATGATTTTGAGGCACTTCATGGAGTTTTAGGATACAGATATTTGTACAACTTGACAACCAAAACAAAATAATTTAATAGTTTTGCTTTCATTCGAATATTCACACAGAATGTAAATGTTCAACAATTGTATTGGAGTGGTCTCAAGTAAGTATATTACATAAAACCTTGTTTGTTAGAGAACCTGGTGGGGATTTCTTTATTTACACTGTCCCGTATTACTGGGATGACAATAGCATAAACGTTGGAGAACCATAGAACCTATAGACCTTTTTTGCCACTAACCGTTCCAAGACGATGGCCCAATTGTCAACCCTTTTATGTTGTTTGTGAGGTCATATCTTGCCTTTTTTTATCCATCTTTGTAGTTGATGTTTGTTTCTGTGATCGTTTGTGATTGACTGTGTTCCTTGAATGCTATATTTTCTTTTCGACTTTTACATCCACTTTTGCTCCAAAATCATCAAACATTACCATTGTGTTTTGAACTAGTTGCGTTTGTTTGACAGAGCTCACTCTTAGACATATTGCAAGTGCTCTTCTTCAACCGAGTCCTCAGCTATGAAAACCATTAGTTATTATGTCCGCAGAAAAATGGTTATTTTAAAGATGAATGGCCACCGTTTGTGTAGTATTATCAATTAACAAATTTTACTCTTAAACACCATATGAACATTTATTGATAGTCCCGGAGAGAAACATATATGTAAAACCGCTACTAAGTTGTATGTAAAAATAAGAATTATTTGCATGACGTAGATACTACTTTTACCACTTCGTGACTGCACGGGGAAATGCAGTAAATCTGAATTGTACAGCTGCACAACTATTGCCAGATAATTGATAAATACATATACAAAACATGGCCGGAGAACATTAAACTAATTACAAAATGTACCCAAGTTTTTAAATGTTATATACAGCGACATTTTATATAACAAGACAAATCAGAGAATTATGTTCCAACGCCTGATAAAAACAGTCAATGTAAAGATCAGCTGATATGAAGTATAATTCTAGGTAAAAATTGACAATTTTAAAAGATCAAAGTGATAGATGCAATCATGATGGTTATCAAACTTGATCTAGGTATTATGACCATAAACATTGTCCTAAAGTTTCATCCAGATTGAATTGTATTTGTTAAAATTATTGAACGGAAATGGCAAAATTATTCAATTTTCAAAATCAAAGGGCCATAACTCCGGCATAATATGTCTATATGATTTCTCTATTTTATACATAATTTATGAGAAATCCGGCTCAATTTCGAGTAACAATATTTATTTTATACTGTTACATATAGAGTTTTATTTGTACCACTGCCACAACTACATTTTTTCGATGTAAAAAACAACTTGTTATAGAAAATATCTGTTAAATTTATATGATCTACAATAACTCCCCCATAAAGTTTACACACATCAAAGTTAATTATCCCCATTAAGATTGGAATGTTCCTCGGGCTACTTCTTATGGAGTCTATGTTTCTCAGCTTATTCTCAACTTATTCGATTTTCGAGAGCTAATAGTCGAGTTAAGGACTTTACTATTCGTAATCTTTGTAAAACTAAGAAACTACCCCATCAGGGATTCCGTTACCATAAACTTTTCTAAAATGTTATTATCGTAACCCTGTAAAAGCAACAGATATTTCAATAAAATGGCGGTATTTCCAAAATAAAAAAAAGATAGATAAAAATATCGGACAGTGAAAGCAGCATTCAAGGACGACAGTCAACCACAAAACACAAAAAGAAACACGCAAACAGACAAACGAGAAGGCAAAGTAATAAACAATGCAAAGGACATCACAAACACAAAAGGGTTGACAATAGGGCTACCGCCATGGAACGGCCAGTGGCAACAACGGCCACTGGGGTTTTAAACCGGTTCTAGGGTGCACCAAAACTCACGCTTACCCTACTGTCATCCCATTAAAACAGGACAGTGTAAATAAAGAAATCCCCGCAATGATCTAATCTCTGACCAACAAGGCAGCATCAAAAGGCAATATAAATGACTTGGCATCAATGACTTGGCAGAAGCCAGAGAAACAAGAGAATAAACCATTAAGGGCACGACAAGAAAGATCATAGACGTCATCATTGGGTCCACAGCCTGTCCGTTCATCGTATAATTAAAGAGGAAAGCATAGTGGCGAACTGTAAAAGGGTCCACAACGAAGCATGCAGTACGTTGCAAAATGATAGGGTCATAACCTCTTTTGATAAACTTTTTAACAAGTTTAACAAAGATAGTATGAACGTGATCATGACCAAGAATCTTACGAAGTTTATAAATCACATCACCATAGAAGTCAGACTGTGATAGTACTTGTCGCAGAAGAGTGCTTAAATTATTTTTATATTTGGAAAGAAGATCAGGGTTACGATAAAAAAAAAAATTGCAAAGGTTTTACGAAGTTTATGGTAACGGTAACCCTGATTGAGTAGCTTTTTAGTTATACAAAGATTACGAATATTAAAGTCCTCAACTAGAGTACAAGCTCTTGAAAAATGAAGAGGTTGAGACATATACACCTCATAAGAAGTTGCTCGTGGAACATCCCCAACTCTTCTGCGACAACGACTATCACAACGTGACATATATTGGGATGTGGTTTACCAGCTTCTTAAGATCCATTGTCATAATCATTTTCATAAATCTTTTTAAACTTGTTAAGAAATATAAAAAGATCGGACAGGGAAAGTAGCATTCAAGGAGGACAGTAAACCACAAAACACAGAAACAGACACGCAAACAGACAAACAAGAAGGCAAAAGCAATAATAAATGCAAACGACATCACAAACGCAAAAAGGGTTGACACTAGGGCTACCGCCTTGGAAGGTCAGTGGCAAAGCAGGCCACTGGGGTTTAAACCGGTTCTAGGGTGCACCAAACCTCACACTTACCCTACTGTCATCCCATTAAAACTGGACAGTGTAAATAAAGAAATCCCCGCCATGATCTAATATCTAACCAACAAGGCAGCATCAATAGGCAATATAAGTAAAACACAAATATGCTCGTGTAAATATAATACAAAAAAACAATAGCCTAGAAAGCCACAATGAAGGTACTCAGTGACTTTGCAGAAGCCAGAGCAGTAAGAGAATAAACCATTAAGGGCACGACAAGAAAGAAAAAACCGTGCATCAAATCATTTTGGAACTCACTGCATGATTAGTGGATACCCATTTAGTTCGCCACAATGCTTTCCTTTGTGCGATGATCGAACAGATTGTGGACACTATAATGACGTTTACCTAAATTACCTTAGGACGGTATCGTTTGATGTTTGTCTTAAATATTATCTTGTCGTAATTTAATGGTTTGCACTCTTGTTTCTCTGGATCCGGCCAATTCACTGAGAAATTGCTCTGTGGCTTTCTAGGCTTTTTATGTTTTGTACTGTCAAATTTTATTGGGATCGCAACATGGAATCAATGAGGCTAGGTGCGCCCTAGAACCTGGTTTAAACCCCCAGCGGTCTTTTTGCTACTGATCATTACAAGGCCCTATAGGCAACCTGTTTTTTTTGTTGACCACATGTACCCTCGTAATCTCGGGTAACCGCATGTTATCTCCCAATATTGGATAACCGCAGTTGTCATGTAATGTCAATTCTAAACAGGTATATAATACAACTGAGTTGAATGACGGGCCTTATGATAAACGTGTATTTTGCCACGTATGACACACGTCAAGAGGAATAAATATCATCTGAACTTCCCGGCATTCGAACACAGAAGTTGGAACGGAACAGTTTGACAGAAAGGTAAGAATATTTTACTTCGTCAACCATAAACGCAAACGCTTGTCAAATTAAACGCTCATAGTAACAACTCATATTTATAGAAGCTCAATGCCTTTAAAGATGTCTTAATCGAGAGTTTCCTCAACACACCTTCTGGATTAAGTCAACTCGTACTCATGTTGGTCAACTCGTAGTTTTATTTTTCAAATAGTCAAATCACACTCATCTCGTTTGGTTTGTTACGCTGTCATAACTATTCCACTATAAAACAGTCTATAAAACAGTATCCCCAATCTACAATTGACGCAAAAGCCTTCTGATACCGTGGTATATATTATGTTCCTATGATATAGATTATGAAGCAGAGTGGGACCGGTCAGATCAGTCTAAAGAGCATCTCTACGGTAGTCTGAAGGTCCAGAACTGAAACCCTGGTCCGGCGGTACATTTGTATAACCTGTGATATGTTCCGCCTAATTGGCATTCAAAACCGCGTCTTGCATTATAAAAGGGCATACATTACGTGGTCCGAGTATTAACTTTCACACCCCCATCCAACCCCTTCTCCAAGAAGCGAAAACAGGGTTGCATAAGGTATGAAATAAAACCTTAATTTCGTCTTAAAATGTTTGCGTATTGTAAAATTTAAACATTTAGTAGGGAATTTTAAACAGGTTAGGGCATATTTTATGATCAGGGATGAATCTGATTAGTCAGGGAGAAATGTAACAGAGTATGGCCGGTTAAATCAGTGCTCTGTCTAGAGAGAACTGAAACGGAAGTTTGTGTGTCCCGAGCTCGAGACTTGCATGCTTTCCTCTTTAATTGTACGATGCCCGGACAGGTTGTGGACCCTTTGATGACGCCTACATAAAGCCCATTAGGACGGTGGCGTTTGATGTTTGTCCATATCTTGATAACCGCTAGTTTGACTTGATTATAACGTTTATCTCAATATAGGGATGTGACGCGGCAAACTTATTTCAGAATCACCCCAGTAACGCCGGAGTTATTGCCCTTTAATTGATAAAAGTTGCATAATTCTGTCCGTCCACAGCCATATTTTGAAAACCGTTTGTGTGATTTTCATTAAACTATATTATAACGTCCATCCCAATAGTGGGATGTGACGCGGCAAATTTATTACAGATTCGTCCTAGAAAACGCCGTAGTTATTGCCCTTAAATTGATAAATTCCCTTTGAATTATTCAGGTCTTGGGTTCAAATCTCACTGGAGGCATATATATATATATTTAAAAAAAAATCCATGCGAAACCTTGGTCGATGGGTTCAATTTTTCTAATTATTTCTTTCATTATTTTTATTATTTTTTTATTTACTTTTAACTCTACTGGCCAAAGGCCAGGCGATCTTATGGGATCACTTTTCGTCTGTCTGTCTGTCTATCTGTCTGTTAGCAATTTTATAAAATCGACATCTCCTCTGAAACCGCTTGAAGGATTTTGAAGAATCTTCATCACAATTTTACTTGGGAGGACCCCTCTCAGATGTTTGCTTTTCATGGCCGGCAGCCATTCAAGATGGCCACCATGGCTAAAAATATGTCAAATTAAAAAATAATTCAAACGACATCTTCTCCGTAACTCTTATTCCATTATTGTGAAATACCATAAACATGTTGCTTGGGTTGGTCTCTATCAAGGTATCATAACCCTGATCTTCTTTCCAAATATAAAAGTAATTTAAGGACTCTTCTGCGACAAGTACTATCACAACCTGACTTCTATGGTGATGTGATTTATAAACTTCGTAAGATTCTAGGTCATGATCACTTTCATACTATCTTTGTTAAACTTGTTAAAAAGTTTATCAAAAGAGGTTATGACCCTATCATTTTGCAACGTACTGCTTGCTTGGTAGTGGACCCTTTTACAGTTCGCCACTATGGTTTCCTCTTTAATTGTACGATGACCAGATAGGCTGTGGACCCTATGGTGACGCCTACCTAAAGCCCATTGGGACGGTGGCGTTTGATGTTTGTCCATGATCTTTCTTGTCGTGCCCTTAATGGTTTATTCTCTTACTGCTCTGGCTTCTGCAAAGTCATTGAGTACCTTCATTGTGGCTTTCTAGGCTATTTATTTTTGTATTATATTTACACGAGCATATTTGTGTTTTACTTATATTGCCTATTGATGCTGCCTTGTTGGTTAGAGATTAGATCATGGCGGGGATTTCTTTATTTACACTGTCCTGTTTTAATGGGATGACAGTAGGGTAAGTGTGAGGTTTGGTGCACCCTAGAACCGGTTTAAACCCCCTGTGGCCTACTTTGCCACTGACCGTTCCAAGGCGTAGCCCTATTGTCAACCCTTTTTGTGTTTGTGATGTCGTTTGCATTTATTATTGCTTTTGCCTTCTTGTTTGTCTGTTTGCGTGTTTGTTTCTGTGTTTTGTGGTTGACTGTCCTCCTTGAATGCTACTTTCCCTGTCCGATCTTTTTATATTTCTTTGCAAATGTTTGTATATATATGCCATGATATTCTTTGCATGCCATTTATATCATCAAATTTACTCATGCCATGTATAGCATCAAATTTGCTCATGCAATTTATAGCATCAAATTTACTCATGCCATTTATAGCATCAAATTTATTCATGCCATTTATAGCATCAAATTTACTGATACCATTTAAAGCGTCAAACTTACTCATGCCATTTATAGCATCAAATTTACTGATACCATTTAAAGTATCAAATTTACTCATGCCATTTATAGCATTAAATTTACTGATACCATTTAAAGCATCAAATTTACTCATGTCATTTATAGCATTAAATTTACTCATACCATTTACAGCATCAACATAAGATCACATGCATGGTCACTAACAACTTAAGATGGCATGGAATTAATGCTAAACAAATATTGTCTTCGGGAAAGGAATACATTTGACCTTATGGTCATCATTAGAGAACCGTAAATGACTGGTTCATGCAAAATATCAAAGCTCTATAGTTCTTGTAATTACTTATTAGGTAAATTTCAAATTTAAAACTGTTTATCATTTGTTAGCTCGACTATTCGAAGAATAAGAGAGCTTATGTAATCACCCCGGCGTCGGCGTCCCACATCAAGATTTGCGTGTAATCTGTGTTAAACTTTACAAGTCTATATCTCTTACATTTATCATCCTAGCAAATCAAATTTGGCCATGAGCTTCCTTATTGCATTATCTTAACAGATACTTAAGTAATTTTGGTTCCTGTAACCCTTGGGCTCCCATGGAACCCAAATTCTGATAGCCCTTAAAATGTGTCTATTTCACGTCAAATTGTGCGTGTAAGCTGTATTTACAGGGTATCTATATCTTTTACATTTCATGTCCTAGCTCAACAAAATTTGGGAATTAGTTTCCTTTTGGTATGTTGTAAAGGGTTGCGTAAGTAATTTTGTCTTCTGCAAATTCTGGGCTCCCATGCAACCCAAATTGTGATCGCCCATAAAATGTGCAATAAAGGCAGATCAAGGTTTGCGTGTAAGCTGTTGTATATATCTATCATTTTGGTTGAGATTTCTTATAGCATTATGTATCTTATTCATATTTCACCCATATTGGGGCATGGCTATGTTGCGCCTCCCCCCACCCCACCACGCCCGCCCCACACCCCCCACTGGAAACGCAGTTATTTATTGTACATATATCTGTGTTATTTTTAGTCAATTCTTACACATATAGCTGTGTCCTCCCCACCCCCCACGACTTCCCCACCCCCCCCCCCCCCCACGCTCGAAACTCAGTTTATCTTTTATTTCTGTGTTATTTTGGTCCATTCTTACACATATGAGTTTTTATACCCGCCCCGCCCCACAAACCCACCCCCACATTGTTTTAGCCTTGTTTTCTGATGGTATATACTAACTATATAATTTATTATTCTCTGAAAAATCGAATAGTCGATCTGCGCTGTTCTCCGACAGCTCTTGTTTTTAGGTAAAATCGGCGTTTAGTCTTCATCATGCAGTCTGTCGTCAGGGTTCTCGGAACGTTTACTGTGGTACGTAACTTACACGAATAAAATTACGTAAATACAAACATTATACGGTTTAATTAATTTCATTGGATATATTGCGTCACGTGAGCATTATTATTGTGTATCATTTGTTGGCAGGGAACATGAGCTCACACAGTTGTATTGAATACAAATTATCATTAAAACTCTTACGTGTTTTTCACGGATACATTTGCATGTTTCAACTGTCAGCTGTGATTCTGCATATTCCATATAAGTTATTACACACTCTAACCATACTCAGGTTGCAACTGAAAAAGAAGTATTACTTATGTAACGAATAATAAAGGATAATATCGTTTTTTCTAAAGGCTTGTGTCTTCATGGGATGGATTTTGAATAATGTTTTGACTGGTGAATTGCTCAAGTGATGTATATGATAAATTTGCTACTTTATGCGTATTTAAAATGTAAAAAAAAAAAAGTAAAAAAAAAGGTATTATCTGTCTGGCTAGTAGTTAGACAGAAGCAATTTTATATAAGATCGTATATAACATACACAGAAAATGCTTTAAACAACATGATCTTGATGTGACTGACACCATGAAACATAAGCATGAAACCAACACTAGTATGGTTCCACACTGTTCTGAGTTACCGCTGTTTAATTTGAGGTAGCACAGATTACGACATAGAGTTGATGTAGCTTTCCATTACAACTGTCTTTTCAAAATTTGTCTTATAGGTGCTAATCTCATGTATGGTGATTGCGCATGCGAAAAGGGTAAAGAAGGCTGAATTAAAGAATGCGATGAATGCTACATCAGAGAATACCCAGGACGGAAGGGCAAAGAATGACATGAATGGTATATACAGTGTTAGTCTCACAGTTTCAGATGTTACTTTTTGTGAACAAAGAAAGGAAAAGTGTGAGCGGTATAGGTAAGGCTTTGCGTATGCTTGTTTAATTCGAACCATAAGCCATTGACAATCTTTGTTATGGGATGATAAGTATCGGTTATATATGACGTCAGGTTCTATAATGACGTCATTCAGAATTACATGCACATACATTTCTAGTCGGATTACCCTCTGAGATGGCTTCATAGTAAATGCGTGTATAAGCAATGACGTCATCGTGAGCAGTGTGGTCAGTGTCGCAAGGTTTTAAATAAGATCTTGCAATAATGAAAAATAACCATTTTACTAGTTTATATGATTTCCATGAGCAAACTTTATATAAACACTTGATTTCTTTAAAAAGAAGAAATATAAAAAAACAGTTAGTAGGTGATTTCATTCATATCCTGACGTTCTTTCTTGAGAATAGTAATAAATACCGGACCTTACATTATTTATTTCGTGATAACCAAGGGTTGAAAGAAATAATCGAGATTGTACTGAAAGCTTTTTTATACACAATATTGAATTTCTTCAATTCAACTATCATTTACTATTACATTAAAATGATAATGATCGCTTACGAGCATTCGTTTGAAATATATTTATCTCTTTTCAGTAACAAAGATCTAAACAAATTTGGGATATTTCAAAGACAGGAAGATCATCCGATCCCATCACCGGTTCCTCAAGAGGGTTGTTGTAAAACGTAAGTTTTGTCGATACTCATGATTCTGTTATGAAAGAAAATGGGGCACGTTTGTCTTCTTTAACTGTATTGTCGTGCCTGGATGGTTTATTCCCTTGTTGATCTGACTTTAGCCAAGTCACAGCATACTTGCTTTGTGACTGTCTAGGCTTTTAATTTATATATTCATATATACATGATCATATGTTTGTAATAATTACATTGACTTTTGATGCCTCCTAGTTTGTTAGAGGATATAGCCTTCCCTAGATTTATTTTGTTTACCCTGTCCCGTTTTATTGGAATGACCGCAGGATGAGAGTGCGGTTTGTGAACGCTAGAAACTGTTTTAAACTTTCCAGTTTCATTGTTATCACGACCGTTCAAAAGCGGTAGACCTGTTGTCAGCCCGTATATTTATGTGATGTCATATACCTTGCCTTTAATCGTTGTTCATTTTGTTTCGTGTTTTTAATTGACTGTGGTCCTTGCATGTTATATTTAGCGTTCGACTATAGCGTGTTACTGAATGTATATTTACAACTTGCAGTTCTTTATTTAACAATTGTTCAATACTTTCTTACCCTGTTAAAATAAGTAAAATCAATGAATAATGCATATATTAGTCAAAACAATGTTTAAACCGGTTTTAATAGAACAAAGATGAGAATCGTCACAAACGTCATTTCCACTTTGTTTACCAGGAACGTTTTAAAACATATTCCATAAACTACAGTATACTTTGAAACTATAAAATGCTCATTTACTCTTTTTTCCTCTAGATCAGATTATCAACCAAGTTACCTGTCTCAACTAATCAATCAATCAATCAATCAATCAATCAATCAATCAATCAATCAATCAATCAATCAATCAATCAATCAATCAATCAATCAATCAATCAATCAATCAATCAATCAATCAATCAATCAATCAATCAATCAATAAATCAGTCAGTCAGTCAGTCAGTCAGTCAGTCAGTAAGTCAGTCAGTCAGTCAGTCAGTCAGTCAATCAATCAATCAATCAGTTTCCCCAAATATATTCCCGAGTGTAAACACGAAACCGGAGAGGATTGCAAATAATCAGAAGACGAAGACGTAAGCAAACGGTAATGATGTTTTTCTCCAGAATCAATAAAACAGATGTAGCGTTTCCCTCCTTGTCCGACATCTTTATGCTTTTTCGTTACGCTGTAAAGAAATCAATCTGGAAGATTGAAACAAAACCTTTAAAAATTGTCCTGATATGCCTGAAATTGATTTAATGTGAAAACAACGCACTTTTCTTATTCTTCCTGACCTTTGATATATACAGTATTCTTAAGGCAGAAACGAAACACGTTTTAGATGGTGAAGTGTACCTTTTTTTTGGACAGATTACTGTATTGAACGTTTGGTCACGTGACTTACGTGACTCATGTATTGAAAATGGTCCAGAGAGCGGATGAATACAGCGTTTATGAATTTATCTTGTTATAGGACTCTCTTTTAGGAAAAACAGTTATAGGGAGGTACGGTGGTCTTTTCTTCATGTAATTGCCTGCCATATATCCATCTTGGCGATGATTTGTCCTTGTATTTGTTTGCAAAATGTCAAGCCAAAGTATGAAATTACTCGAAATTGGCAAATACTATGAGATAAAGGGAGGCAGTTCAATTCATATGATGGTTGACGCCAGGATAAATTCAGTAATAAAAGTCGAACAGAACACATTACGTGTTCCCGATCTAATTCCATTAAGCAATGGGAAGCTTAAGTTAGCAGGATTTTGTAACAGATATTTTGACTATAAAACAGTCACGTACGATGTCTTTCAATGATATAGAAAACATAAATAGAGTTTATTCCACCGTATGATAAAATCAGCAAAATTGAATTGAAATAAAGCTCTGTCACAGAGACACATACAATTCATGTATTCTTCATTATTTGAATGGCCACTAATTTCTTTTACATGGAATACCCGCGCTTCATTCAACGATTGAATCTGTGATTTATATGATATCTAACCATTAGCAGGACTTACTCGTCTGAAATTCCTGTCAACCATGGTCCAACGGGGGTGGCTTTGGCTCACATGCTGGAGGTCCTGGGCTCGATCCCCGACCGGGTCACACCAATTACTTAACTAGTTGCTCCATTGCTTGACGCTTATGATATAATGATTATGCTATAACTGGTCGGTCCGATGTCAGTTTAATGTGAATGGATGAGTCATGGCACGTGTCGACGGCGTGATCCACTCCCATATACTCGTATACATTATTTACTGACCCTGCATGTACCTAGCGTATTTTAGCATACTTTATAATAATAGCATTTATGTTTTAAGATTTTACATCGGTATGTGCAACATCTCGTTGTTGCCCCACCCCCACTACCCCCTCCAAATTCCCGACCATAATTACAAATTAAAATATATTATTTAATTATGCCGGTCATTAGTTTCACTGTTTAATAATGTTGTTTGTATTGTATTGTACATGTTCCTCATGCACCGTTTTGATGCCTTAGAGTAATAAAGTTTATGTTGTTGTTGTTGTTGTTGATATAATATATTATAAATAAATCTCAAATCCCAGGGTTTATCTTAAAGACATATTTCCAGTCTATTGTATTTGGGGGGGGGGGGGGGGGGGGGGGGGAGAGAGAATTTCTATATGTAACTGTAAATCACTGTTAGCCATACAATTTCATGTGCAAAGTGTGATATTCAATTTTTCTTCAGATTATGAGGCCCATCCAATAAAGCACGTGTGACCGTACACATAATAAAACATTAAAGAATGTTGTATATTTATTGTGTTGTGCTCTGATTTTTGGTCTAAAAACAATTAAGAAATACCAAATAAGTTTTGTATTCAAAAGCTAAATTATGAACATATATTTCTTCATTAAAGTAAATTATAAAGTGTTGTTAAGCTATTCTTACCCTCAATATAGCAATGCTATACAAATAAAAAACTAAGAGCGGGCCTCAATTTATATACCGGAGTTGATCAGCCATGAAGCGTGCTGGCTGTAAATATTCAAGCTGCCCATGCTTTTTCAATGACCAATTAGCGTTGGGAAATGTGTCTTTAATCAGAAATCTTCATCATGCAGATGCATGCATAATTATTAATACGGCTGTTCATTTGACGAACTAGCTTCATTAAATCTCCAATTCCAGAGGTTATTTTAATCAGAAATCTTCATTTGACGAACTAACATCATTACATGTAGTATCGATCATCACAGAAGCAGACCAGCTCACTCAGTAATGTTGGTCGTTAACAACTGGTTCATAACATTAGGACATGTGTCTTTATCAATCTCATAGCCAGAGTCCGTTGGGTCTGGCACATTTAGCATATATCTTGTTCAAATTACATGCATACTTGATAGATGAAGTAAAAACGTATCATATGTTTGGGGTTGGGGGCGTAACTTCCTTGGGTTTAAACTCTTGTTTGCAAGTACCCTTTTTTTATTCCTAACGTATTCAGAGACATACATTTATCGGACAGATATTATTAAGCCTCAGCAGCACTGTTCATCATTACATTAGATGCCGTTTTCTTGTCAATTTCAAAGAAAGAATAACAGGTGCCGCACTCTGTGAATGTGTAAACCATCGACAAGATCCGTTCACGTTAGAGTGTATCAACACTGTCGTGTATATAGAATAATCTGGTCAAATCTAAATTCTTTTCTTGCCAGTCTCAAAGAATAGTTTTTCCAAATGGTTCAAGTGGTATTGGCCACCCATTTTTGTAGTATTATCAATTAACAAATTTAACTCTTAAACATCATATAAAAATTTCGTATCATTTGCATAATTTCCCACTGCGTGACTGCACGGGGAAATGCAACCTCCGCGTAGTGATATTGTAGCCAATAATCCCTGCCATCACACAAATCACGTGACGATAGCTATACACTAGGTAATGCTTGGTACAATAAACTCCAGCCGTAACCAACAGGCAAATTGGCAATAACATCATCGCTTTCAAGAAGATGTTGAAAACATTTGCTTGGGTGTAATCTCCTTATTAAATTTACGCACAGCTTCTGCAATGTTCTCAACGGAATACATGTTTGTTTACAAGGAACCAAGAAACCGGTTGCATATTAACTATATATTCGCTAAAATTGATTTTGTTTTTAAAAATAAATTATTTTTGTATCCAGATGCCGTTTTTCACACTATTTTGTTATATTATGAAAAAAGCAAGTTGAAATATTGACCTAAACAAAATTTAACCAAAACAATTAAACTTAGCTAGATTTCAGCTGTAACTTAATGTGGTGGCAATGGTAATTGTAACATATAGGGGAAGTAACCACTGTGGGAAGTTTGGGGGAAATGAGATACATCTGAATTGTATAACTGCACAACTGTTGCCAGATAGTTGATAAATACATGTATCTGTGGATTAATTTACCTGTTCAAAGTTTTCTACGTCGTGAAATAAAATCTTATTCTCGCTTTTCACAGATAGTGCAATGTGTGAATTGTAAATATATATTGTTGTGTATTGATTTCGATTTAAATAGACATAAACATGTTCATGAAAAAAAACATGGCCGGAGAACTTTAAATACATCCCTGCCTGGTCTAAGAAAGAACAACAACACCGTGTCAGGTTGCTTTGGACTTGGCTGTATAGCAATAAATGGTTAATTATGATGGTATCAGCTTTCTCGTGGTTAGATTCAAGATCTCCAATGACTACTACACAGGCATATGCTATTTTCAATGGCTGATGTATATAATACAGGTCCTCTCCAAGAAGTTCATGGGCACATCGGCGAGGTGTTTTATATACAATATTTCATATTTCCTTTACTCTTGCTACTTATAAGAACCTTTTTCTAGGCATGAATGATAATTTTTCCTGTATGTTAGATGGTATACCCTTTTGCGATGTATTATTTGGCCTTTTATTCATCTTTAAATTTGTGTTTTTGTTTCTCTGTGGGTTTGTGTTTGACTGTCATCCTTGAATGCTGCTTTTCCTGTTCGATTTGTATATCTATATATAAAGCGAAATATTCTTTCCACGTTTCTGACGAGTTTGCGCTATTAGGCTTTTTTCGTACTACTCAAAAACAACATGGACGCTTTTAATATCCATACTTTAGTAGAAGTATGTGCATTGGAACCAGTGAACCCATATAACTGTATGTTTGTTTTGATAAAGACGAAATCGGCTGTAACATTTGAATAATTGCCATTCCGTCGAAAATGGTGCTATCCGCTTCATCGATACTCCTTAAAATCGATACCGGTGGACTTTGTTTTTCATGTTTTCCATGATATCGGCCTTTTTTTTTTGCAACCATTTTCCCTCATCACAAACGTAACCCATCGGTACAGCTGCATTCTCAGTCATAACTCTTTTCAGTGGGGTATTTTTTAATTAGTGTATGGTCATTAGCCTTAAATACATCTCTTCCTCATTAGTTAGGATATCTTTTGATTTGCATTTCACATACTCTTTCTATTTGATATTGTGTTTTTAGTAAGGCTTCAAAGAGTTCTTAGTGATCTCCTCCTGTCCGTCGTTTACTATTTTATAAAACGTTCGGTAAAACATCTTTAAGTTGACCTAGGACATGTATTGTCCGTTTGTTTGCTTGGGTGTAGAGCACGCTGTATTGTTTTCATTAGGAGGTGAGATTATAATTGAGAATATACTAATTCTTCTGAGTCATGTAAGCAGTCAGATGCAAAATTGGACTGAAATTATGTCCAATGTGGAAGGAGCTCTGCTCTGTCATCACAAAACATGTCACATCTACCAATGTTATACATTAAATTCTTTAATCTAAAACAGCTTACTAACATCGTGTTACAATTCTGATTTTAATGAGATTGTTCAAACAGCAATTTTATTCTAATGTCTACCGTTTACATTTGAATGTTCCCTCTTCATAGGTTAAAATAGCGTAAATGAGTCTCCATTGCCCTTCCATAGTAAAGTTAGAATGTTGACAACCTGTTAAAAAACTCAAAACTGGTTAGAATTCTGGGAAACTTACTTTATCATGCAAATAAACATGTCTGCTATTAAACATCAACAAGGAAATAGGGGGTTTAATACCTTCTAAGAAACATTTCTTCAGTTGTATACTAACACCGGGTCAAAGGTCAAAGCTATTTTTACCCCTTGCAATTTCGTACCCTGTCTACTTTCACTTCTGAAATTTATATAAAAAACTGTCAAAAACGTGATGAGCTCCCTTTTCCAAATATCAACAACATGTCCAGAATACAGTTACAGCCAAAAATTAACAGGAAATTGCACTAAAAAAAGGTTTTAAAGAAAAGAAAGATTAGCACTACTTTCGACTGCACCAGGCAAGCATATCGGACTGATTTAGTGGAATTAAACCTTCATAAACTGTACCGGTGCTCTGGTAAAATACTCTCAGGTAAAATAGTCATATGAGGAGAAATACTTTAGAGTAGCTTGTTATGAAAGACTATTTATTAATAATTTAGTATACACTGTAGCTAAAATAAACAACCTTACAAGATTAAATAAAAATATATCACATTACAGTAGCAATATGTATTATACAGCAAACGTTTTGTTCAGTTTCGTGTTCTCTTTGTTTTTATTTAATAGTGTAATTAAAGATTTTAAAGGTAGTTTTGTTCTTTTTATAGATATAACAGAAATATATATACTCCTTTAAAGACATTTTCTGTAGTTTTTCATGCGCAGTATTATTAGAAACATACATAAAATAAGAAAAATATAGTATTTTGTAAAAATTCAACAAAATTCAAAAATTTAAGCATAATGGTAGGGTTCCAAAAACCAATATTAAATCTCAATATGCATGGTGACTTATAATTTTAATTGCACATATTGTCCTACTATATGTCCAAATAAGTGCCTAGGAAGTTTGAACAAATTCTGTTATTAGGAACATAACAAAAATGGAAAATATACTATTTCTATATAATTTCATACAAAACTTGGCCTTTTAGCATAGGGGTAGGGTTTCAAATCTTTTTCTAAACAAGCATGGGGACCTAACATTTTTATTGCATGTTTTGTTTTTATATATGTTAAACTATGTGTTTAGAAAGTTTAAACAAATTCTCTTAATGAGAACATACAAAACAAAAGGAAATTGTATCATTATGGGCTAATTCGTGCATAAATTGTGGTAATGGTCTCAACAGATTTTGTAAAAAAATACAGGTTTTACATAAAGATGAGCTTTAAATGCTATTATAATTAACTGTTCTTTACTTTAATACAATGTTAGCAGAATTGTGACTAATGAATGAATGATTAGACTTCAAAAATGTCTTATTTAGCTATTGCATGGACTTGTTCAACTTTTTGTACAGATTGACATGATGGTGGCATTACACATTATTTTTTAAAATTTTAACAATTATGTTGACCTACCATTATTTTTGAATTTTCTGTCTATATATATAACATACTTACTGCACAAAAAGTTTAAAGAAAATCTTTATGCAGAAAAAACTATAGAACATGTCTTTAAAAATTAAGCAGTTGGTTTAAAATTAAAAACAATCATACAGTACATTTTGAAATATTATAAGACTGTAACACGTTTTTTAAAATAATTTTCAGTATTGACCTAGATTTTGGCCTCTTTTGGAAATTAAGGACACTTTTTTCTCTAAAAGGTTAAAATAAGTATTAAATTGCTAAAAGTATGTAAGAATATACTCACTAATACTGACTTATGGTATTTTATCTTCCTATAAGCTCCATACCAATATTTACAAAAATGGCGGCCAACTTGGATGCTATATTGGTTTACTCGGTTCGCCCTCATTTTTGGCAATTTATGCTGATTATATGATAAACTTTAGATGAAGACGAACATTTGATATATAACATGTACGAGCCCAATATAGGTGGCTTTGAAGTAGAATACCGAATAAGCCGGTGCTAGGGGCGTGAGAGGTGTTGCTTCTTTCATTACTTCTCATGAAAAAACTCAATAAAACCGAGCCTGCTGCTTTATTCTCTTAACCGTGTTTGTTGCTCCCAAGGGATCACCTTTATCAGTATTTATTAACATTCACACTAGCGTACGTTTAGTGCGGTGTGGCGGCTGTAAAAAGTCTCCCCGTGCTACGAATCAGTAGTGGTATTTTTACTGGTCCTTTGGGACCAACGAGCCCAATATAGGTGGCTTTGAAGTAGAATATTGCTTAAGCCGGTGCTAGGTGCGTGAGTGGTATTGCTTCTTTCATTACTTCTCATGAACAAACTCAATAAAACCTAGTCTGCTGCTTTATTCTCTTAACCGTGTTTGTTGCTCCCAAGGGATCACCTTTATCAGTATTTATTAACATTCACACTAGCGTTCGTTTAGTGCGGTGTGGCGGCTGTAAAATGTCTCCCCGTGCTACGAATCAGTAGTGTTATTTTTACTTGTCCTTTGGGACCAACGAGCCCAATATAGGTGGCTTTGAAGTAGAATACCGCTTTAGCCGATGCTAGGGGCGTGAGAGGTGTTGCTTCTTTTATTACTTCTTTGAACAAACTCAATAAAAAAAGAGTATGATAATGGACCTTTGGAAACGGCCGAGCACGACACATACGAAATATTGCAGTCTCGGTTTGATTGAGACTATTCATGAGTGGTAGTGAAATATGCTAGCTACCGCTCACGCCCTCTAGCTCCGGTTTGAGCAGAACTCAATATTCATAAAATCAACAGCACAAAATGTTAACCATCCCGAAGATGGCATGCATATGGCGGTGGACATGAAGCTATCCTTCTTTAACGTATTCCCCATGTCGTACGGTGTATGGTCCCAGTATCTAATAAAATGAAATGCCCCGAAGAGCGAAATAAACATAATGGAATTTAGTTGGGAGCAGCGGTAAAACCGAGTCTGCTGCTTTAATCTCTTAATTGTGTTTGTTGCTCCCAAGGGATCACCTTTATCAGTACTTTTTGTTATATTTTTGTTACCATTCAGGCTATTCTATTCAGGCAACATGCATTATTTTCTCTACACTTTATTTTGTTTTATATATAGACATTATTTTTAAAAGTAACTGATCAAGATATATCCAGTTTGTTTATTCCGTTTAGTAGCCTTGAGCACATGGTGGCCTATATCATTTTGAACATAAAACCCTTCGAATATATTGATATTTTAATATTGAATGATATTGGCTAACATCGTAAGTCTGAAAACAAATATTTGCCGGATCAGCAGTTCATAATTACGGCAATCTTTCCTTATGCATACATCATATATTTGAGAGGTATTGTTGTTTACGAATGATTATTGCTGCCGTACATCACAGGAAGATTTTAGATACTCGGGACCCAAATGAACATTTTCAATTTTTGATAAGATTTCCGCCTCACTCCACCCCCACCGCCCTCTTTTTGCTTGTCATATATTTTTCTTTGTAAATTGAATAGTGTTATGCCCTGCCGGCCACAATCACTTGTGTTAGGTGAAAACATAAATTGGCAAAATATGTGATGGGATGTGGGGGGAAAACATACACTATAATATTGAGATGTGCCAGCCCCCACTCTCCCCATTGCGTTCCTACGGCTATGCATTAATACGTGCATAGTATGATTAAAACAATATCGAGACAATTTACATCAATAAGTATTAGTGGTTGTGGATTCAGAAGTTGACGGAGTGGGAATAGGATCTGAGAAATTCACGTGTAAAGCATATGTTATGTGTTTGTCTGCTTTTTTTCAGCGTTGCGAACCCGCCCCCCACCCCTCCCACCCCCGCACACACAACATTTAGGATGTCATATTGGTTAAATGGCGGAGGGAATATAAACCTTAGAACTAAACACACACATACATAAACACAAATTTTGAATCTGCCATGTGCTTTTATTCTGCTTTATGAACAGCACCAAGTTTAGAGTAATGTCTAACGGTTGAGGAGTCCATTCTTTAAATATTTGTTTCGTTTGATTGAGATACGTTGATAGCTATAATGAAGCGAAAAAGAAGAGTTACTCGGGAATTTCCGCTATAAATTTTATATACTGCACACTTAATTCCACATAATATTCCAAAGAAATTCAAAGAAAGATTGTTTGTAAAAAATGTTGCAGTTAGTTAGAGAAAGGACACAACTGTGATGTTGTAGACGTTTTAACCACAGTACACTTTGTAACAAGAAATACATAAATGTTGAAGTTCCTCTTGGAAATATTGAGCCATTTCAGTACTGTATTTAACGTAAAGAGTTTGTAAAATGTTCATCCTAATTTGCTCACATGCTTGAGCCAAACGCGTACTCTGTCAATCTTTGAAGGAATACTATTTGCTGTGTTGTTTTAGTCTTCCTTTCCGAAAGGAAAGGTCTTACTTAGCTATGTACCATTCGATCAACAGCAGCATATTGTGCATACAATATATAGCGGAAATTCTCGAGTTTCTTTTTCGCTTCAGTATACTTATCTGTTTTAGCTTTATATAGTAAAGACAACTTAATATTCGATCTTTTCTGACGTCGCTCCATTGTAGTTTACATTGACCAGAGTGTACATGTACAGCTGAAAATGTTGAATCTGGTGGCACATTAAATAGCAAGAATCTGTTTACTCAAATTTCAATGAAACTGTAAATTTTGAAAAACGTTTTTCCCTTAGCGTTAGCGTTATTATCTTTAGCGGAAGAGGTGATTGTTACCTTCAGCGGAGGTTGTTACCTTTAGCGTAGGACTTGTTACCTTTGCGGTTGCTACCTTTAATGGAATTGTTACCTTAGCGGCGGTTGTTACCTTTAGTGGAATTGTTACATTTAGTGTTGTTACACACTTAACGAAGTTGAGGTTGGATTTAATCGTAATATAATGTGTTAATGTGTGTATATTATGGTTTATCACATGAAACTGCTTGTATTCCGTATAATATACCCATTACGTATTTCCTTATATTAACCATGTGTAATACAAGGCGACCGAAATTCCAAAATTCAAAATTTCAAAATTCAAAATTTCAAAATTCAAATGATTCAAAATACAAAATTTCTAAATTCAAAATATCAAAATTTCAAAATTCAAATTTCCAATTTCAAAATTCCAAAAATTCAAAATTTCAAAATTCAAAATTCCAAAATTCAAAAATTCCAAAATTCAAAATTTCAAAATTTATGTGATAAAGAGGATCTGACACTCGTCATTTCATACAACATTTTATTAAACTCGTACAGGAATTTGTTATTAAGCTCGCCAGAGGCTCGCTTAATAAAAAATTCCTGAACTCGTTTAATAAAATCTTGTATGAAATGACAACTCATGTCAGATTCTCTATATATGCCAGCCGAATATAAGGAAATATAAAAAGATCGGACAGGGAAAGTAGCATTCAAGGAGGACAGTCAACCACAAAACACAGAAACAAACACGCAAACAGACAAACAAGAAGGCAAGGGCAATAATAAATGCAAACGACATCACAAACACAAAAGGGTTGACAATAGGGCTACCGCCTTGGAACGGTCAGTGGCAAAGTATGCCACTGGGGGGTTTAAACCGGTTCTAGGGTGCACCAAATATTATATTATATTACCACAGTGAAACCATTTGATTGTTCGTATGTTGTGCATGCAATACGAAGAGAATATATTTCGATTGGATAAGGAACAAATGTTGTTATTTATTTCGTTACCTTGCTAACAATCGAACAGAAAATGTAGCATTCAAGGACCACAATCAACCAGAAACACGCACTGGAACCTACAATAATTACATGGATAAATAAGAGGCTACGCCAACATTAAAGGTTTGACAATCATTGGAGCGGTCAATGGCAGACAGGGCGCTGTGGGTTTAAAGCAAGTTCTAGGGTACACGAAACATCACTCTTACCCTATTGGCATCCCCATATATCCGGACAATGTAAACAAAGAATTCCACGTCAGGTTATAGTTTTCTTGTCATCATGCAGGTACATTACATTATGTACTCTGTAGGATAGGTATAGAAGCTTAACATACATACTGTTACGGGTAAAAATGAGATATAGGGTCCTATAAAGGGAAGTAAACCCATCAACAACTAATGTTATAATATAATCAAAAATTCATTCAAATACCACACAGAAAAATATTCACTTATATCAAATACATAAAATGGATCCAATATTTCTTTAAAATCCGATATACGAATAAAATCCAAATAATATTAGCAAATGCCTCTTTAATCTGAGTTGTCATTTGTCCCTTTAATAATATGTATCAAGTTGCTTTAATCTAATTCACTTCAATTTTTTCCTGTTTTATTAATTCACAATAGTTCAAATGTCCACATAATCCAATAATCCTATGTCACTAGATGAGCACAATACTTTACTTTTATCCTCTCAAAATAGATAATTCACAGCATCCAATATTTTGTTAATTCTCATTGAAATAATGAACCAGATATTCCACTTTGAAGCAAATACTTGAAAACCTTGCAAGGTTTACTAAGGCCATGGAACAATCTAGATTAAAGACTGTTCTGTAAGATATTATAGATTAAAGAATGTTCTGTAACAATCTACACATTTCACAGTATGTAAGCAATAATTTAGAAATTACTAGAATCAGCTATTCATATGTGTGCTTTTAATAGAAAAGATCTGACAACTGAATCAATAAACATTTACACTTATATAACATTATATACAATGGGGTAGCAATACCATCGGTTGAATGCAGTTGAATTGAATATTGCGGTGCGCCACCATCAAACTTACCGTTAGATGGCGCCAAGATGAATGACAACTTTCCAAGCTCATCCTCCATCGGGATGAGATATACAGAATAGATGTAGAACCTTCTGCAGAACTACAGATGTGCTCCAAAATTCTGATACGTTGTTTACTGGAACTACGATCATTCGTTTGACCCACCACTCAAGCACTTAAACAATACAGTGACCATGATAAACGACAGTGAACAATGAATTCTGTGTTATTTACCCCTCTGTCTAGATAAACAACGGTACTAATCTTGCCCGAGAAACACAGTGGGTAGCATCAGACGCATGTGTTATGCGTCTATAATACAGTTTAATGCCAAAAAGTATCCGAAACCATGCTTTGTTAACAAACTGATCAACCGGCTGCAGTAAGGTCAGATGGTTGGAGAGAAGTCAGATGGGCAAAATTGTTAGAAGTTAATGGTAGGGTTAGTATTTGTTTTGTTGTTGCGTATTTTGCTAAATGTTTTGAAAAATGATTATGAAGATTTCAAACGGAACGACAGAGGAAGCTTTCAGTTTAAAATTCTGGTAAAAAAACACCCTGTATGAATGTCCAAAGATTTGTAAAAACTATGAATATTTCGGAATAAACACAAATAACGAACAGATATTCGCAATTGTAATTCAATTTAAAACGTTTTTAAAGAAGTCAATCCTTTCTGTTTAACTGTACAAAATATCGCATTGAAATAATGAAAATTTTCCAAGTTAAAGAATTTTAAAGTCGACAGGGTAAAAAAGGGAAAAAAAGGCGAACCGGAAGGTATTTTACAAGTGCGAACGGTGAAATCAGAGTGAACATTTCAGATGCGAACGGGAAGGTCAGAGGGTTTTAAGGAATTATTTCGCGTTTTTGACGATTGCTAGGGTAACCACTGTACATTTTGGATTGGAACTTATGCCCATCTGACTTTTCTGCAACCATATGACTTTGCTGCAACCGGTTGATCAGTGTGGTTAATATCCTTGCATTGTAACTGTGTCCTGTAAGTTCGTACTTTAAATGGCATACCTGTACACTTGGGTACGTGTTAACATTAGTGTTTAATTTGTTTAGGTGGGGTCTATGTGTTGCTGCGAGCGGCAGGTGGATGCGAACCGTAAGCAATCAACTCTGCTATGTAATCCAGCTGTGGAACAGTTTCCAGCATTACACTACTGGGACTTGCGCGTATGTATTGCTATTCTTTAACATTTCCATTACATGTAGTAGTAGCATTAACAAAGTAGTAAATATATTTACTTATGCATCACGTAAATAATACTCATTCGCGGGCAGCTTCACAGTGACATAAAAGTGTGACAGCTTGTTTATTACCTCCAGTCAAGGTCGACAAGTTCAGTGAATACAAACCAGCTGAACATATGGCAATTTAAAAGGATTTAAGACGATATGAAAACATTTTGGGTGTCAGTCCAAACACTATATAATGAGTTTCATTTTCATATCCAATGTGCTGTTGTTCTAAATTATTGTTTGGGTTGCTTGTTTCAGCCAAAGGTGTTTCTGCAGTAGCTTGAGCAATTTAAATAACGCGTCAATTGTATATCATTAGAATTTGCATTTTTAGTGGTAAACAACAATACCTTACTTTTCAAAATCGGTTGAGAAATACATATTTTACAGCAAAAATGGTTTTTAGTGGGGCTTTTTCCATGTAAATTCATTCTTGCTGGGACAGCAGAAAATTAAGAAATCTCAAATAACTTCAGCTAGCCCTTATATTTTGCTATAAAACTTTCAGAATGTCTTAATTTACATTAATTTTATCCAACACATTGAAAGCATTTTTGGATAAAAATTCTAAAAAGAAAATTAAATGAAATAATGCAAATTTTGCTTTGAAAATGCCCTATCAAAAATGTTTCGCCTATGAATTTTTTTATTTTTTTACCGATTGTGAAAGTAAGGTTTTTTTATTAACCCTTAAAAATGTTTTGTTTAATGATATACATCTTGTTTAGGTCCTAGTTGAATTTTGTCTTAAAAGTAAAAATAAAATAAAATTGATTGCGCACGATTTGATAATTGATAATGAGAACACTGGACTACTCGTCGAGCTTGTGTTGTATAAATCGTTTACTAATTAAATGCCTCTCATGACTAGTTGTTTTTATGATTGGCCTACACTTCATTTGAACTACATTAATATACATGTCTTTTCTCTTGCCATTGACATTATTATTTCGGGTCTGTTTGTTAAAATATAGTCTTGAATTCGCTGTCGTTGTATGTGCAAAAGAGGCTTCAATCATGATCAGACTCAATAACACCGAATCTGACACTTTTCTCTCTTGTTAGAGTTTGTTGCTACCAAGGGATCCCATTTTCAAAATGTATTTTATGATATATGATATCAGTATGGACCTATGATAAGATCGTCACTCGGTCCATAGAACCAAGTTATATACCGAATCAAAGTCCATAATTATTTAATAGAATTGATAAATCCAAAATAAAATTACCCACATATCAAGGACGCTTATTTAAATGTACAGTCTTCAGTTTCTATTTCATGTTAAAATTAATAACACTTTTATATATCACTTGTCAACGTACCTCGTACAGGTCCGAATCATGAAGAAACGGTCATGGCATAGTCTTGATCATCTTCGACGCTTGATTGTAAATACAAACGCCTTGTCCGTATTCATAACTGCATGTTGAGACGGGCTATATTTTTACAGAATCACCCCAGTAACGCGGGAGTTATTATCCTTTAATTGATAAAAATGCTTAATTCTGTCCGTCCACAGACATATATTGATAACCGCTTGTTTGACTTTCATTAAACTTGATTATAATGTTTATCCAAATAGTGGGATGTGACGCGGCACATTTATTTCAGAATCGTCATGGTAACGTCGGAGTTATTGCTCTTAACTTGGTAAAACATCTTAATTCTGTCCGTCCACAGTCATATCTTGATAACCGCTGTTCAATTTTCATCAAACTTGAGTATAATGTTTATCCCAATAGAGGCATGTGACGCAGGAAATTTATTTCGGAATCGTCCTAGTAACGCCGTAGTTATTGCCCTGAAATTGATAAATGTCCTTTTGAATTATTCCGGTCGTGGGTTGAAATCTCACTGGAGGCAAATATACATATATTATTTTTTTTAAAAAAAAAATCCATAAGAAACCTTGGTTGATGGGTTCAATTTTTTAAATTATTTCTTTCATTATTATTATTATTTTTTTTTATTTATTTTTTTTTATTTTTTTTTTTATTTGATTTTTTTTCTCGTAAGAAACCATGGTTCATGGGTTCAATTTTTCTTTAATTGGGAGCTTAGGGGCCTTTTTGGATCAGTTTTCCATAGAGTTATAGGGATGAACCTCAAAAATCTTCTTCTCTGAAACCTAAAGAGATAAATGTTTAATATGTGTTATTTATTATAAACTTATGGATCCTCTACCAATTTTGTTCAAATGGGATCAAATTTGGCTCCGCCCCAGTGGTCACAGTTTTACATAAACTTATATATGGGGAAAAACTTTAACAATCTTCTTCTCTGAAACTACAAGAGTCAAAGGTTTACTGCTTTGTATTTACACTCAGCTTACGGTTATCTACCAAGTTTGTTTGAATGGTGACCTTGGGGTCAAATTTGGCCCAACCTCAGTGGTCACATGTTTTACATAGACGTATATAGGGAAACCTGAAAAGATCTTCTCTAAAACTACAGGAGCCAACAGTTTAATATTTTGTATTTACACTCAGCTTATGGTCCTCTACCAAGTTTGACGAAAGGTGACAGTGGGGTGAAATTTGACTCTGCCCCTGGGTCACATGTCAAATTTGGTTTGAGTGTTTATATTAACGGAAGTTTGATTTGTTTTAAAGCGAGCCAATCTGATAGTAGCCGTAGTAATGAGATGAAGTAATCAGATTGATAAATATCATATGGCCAAGTAATTAAAATGTAATTACTGATATACAATTCTACATCTCTTGTATATATTACATGTATTACTATATTATATACAGCGGCTAATTTACACCCAGTCCAGCCCTTTAGTCCCACTATAAAAGTCAATACCTTAAAATGGTACATCATTTGTTGAACTCTACTATGGTGATGAATTTCAAAAATACCTATATCTAGTAGATATTCGAATTTATGAAGGGTCAAGGTCATGATACATACTAATTAAAAAACAAACATTTCTTCCACTCGAGGATAATACATCATTCGGGGCGGGGGCATATCAATTCATCGAATTTGCATGCTCCTTTTTATTATTGAAGTATTTCTGACCATCCGCATTTAGTTCGTCGATATAACGATGATGTTTCCCTCTTTGTTTATTTATAGATTTACTGTCTTTCTGCCTTTCTCTATATCTTGGATAGCAGGTGTTTCTGTATCAGCCAATCAGAAACTATACCAGAATCTCGGGAAAAGTCAAAATTTGTTTAGGAGAACTGTTCTAAACATTTGTCTTAAAAAAAGCAAGCGTCGCAGAAGATCTAGACTAGTCGTGTGAGGGCATTTGAGGCAATGCGAGAAAAGGAATGTTGTCACTTCCATATTCTATTTCAGGGCAGTCGATTTACCATGCAGTTGTTATGGCCAGTGTCAACAGCAGTATTCGTGGATATCTTTACTAGCGTGGTGTCCATCTCAGGGGTTACCATGGACTCTTAAATTCGAACAATTCAAAATCGATTCATATTGTGCATGTGTTAATTGAATATATACGTGAATGGAAATGTTTATGTATATATGTATACATATATATACTCGGTACAATATAACTATGTATAGACATTTCTAAAGTTTGACTCCTTCAACTTTCAACTTTCAACAACAGTAATAAACTATTTCTATATATCAATTTAGATGTGGGGTTAAGAAGCGCATTTCCTGTGAGGTTTAGTGAAATGTTTTCAAATCTGTAAATGAAATGTGCACACCCGATAATAGATTTAAATTCCGAAAAAAACACAAATCTAACAAATCGAATATGTTTTGCATGTATCAGCCATATCTGCTTTTCAAAGTTTGACCTGGGTTAATCAGGATTCAGTTTAAAACAATTATGCGAGCTAACGTTTCAGAAATAATTGCCAATAAATATTCATAAGCAAGACGTAGAAATCATTTATCTCAATTAACGTTGCCAATATGAACACGCATGTTTAAAAATCGTATTATTAAAAGTCAATATGATACGTTTAAATTAACAACAATAAAAACAACAACAAAGTTTTCAGTTTTTATTTGAACTCAGTGTAATCGTAATTGTCTTATCAGCAGCACCAGTAGATTAATGGAATAATATATAACGCACTTTTTTTAAGTAAAACATAACCGTTCAACTCAACATCAACGTAGACCAAACTGTTCAGATAATTTACTCAGAAATGAGTAGTAAAAGAGTAAATATTTTATATTTTGCCGGGTATATGTATATGTGTGGGATGGAATACAATAAAAGGTCTTCAATCTACTTGAATCTGTGTTATAGTTATGTACATCCCATCTCTGCCACACCCCTTTCTCTGAGCACATAATATATATATCTACTGAAGGAAAAAAGAAACCAACTCGGGCATTTCCGCTATATAATGTATACACTTAATTTCAAGATGTTTTGTAAAACATGGGTTGCAAAGTTAGAGAAAAGGCAATACCGTACTGATGTATACCTTTTAATAAATTCATAAATTTTGAAGTTCCGCTTTGAAAATTGAAACCATTTCAGTAAGATATTTAATGTAAATAGATAGCAAAATGATACAGACTGAGTTTTCTTCCCTGTTTGGGCTTAACCCGTAATATATCAATACATAATGACTCTTTGAAGGGATAACATTTGGTTTATGATAGCATAATTTCTCAAATTAAAATACTTTTGACATGCATATTTATTTATTCGACGTATTATAGCGCAATTGCTTTAATTAAAACATATTTGTCCGGCATGCTTATTTATTTGAAGTATTGCAGCATAATTGGTCAAATTAAAATATCTATGACATGCGTGTTTATTTATTCAAAATGTTAAAGCATAATTGCTCAAAATAAAATATAGTTGATATGCATGGAAATTGATAGTTACTATTTATTACATATAGTTGTTGATAGTAAGAATAACTATAAAAGTCGAACAGGAAATGTAGCATTCACAGAACACAGTCAATTAAAACGAGCACCAATTACAATCTGAATAAGCATGGCGTGCGAAATAACAAACACAAACGGGCTGCCAATAGGACTACCGCCTTGGAACGGTTCCGGTAAAGCAGGAGATTGTAAATAAAAATCCCCGCTAGTTTATATACTTTAACAAACAAGGCAGCATTTATAGACACTAATAACATATAAGTGTAACAAAAAGATAATCATATATGTATATATATATATATAAAAACTCTAGCAAGTATATTTATGCCGTTGCTTTCGGCCTTGCGACCTTCCTCAGTGGCGTATTTATTAACATTGAATATACACGGTAAACCGGAACTGACGTAACGTTATTAAGGGTGCCCTCTGGTGAATATCAGAACAGATAGAATTTTTTATTTCCCTGTTTTTTATGAAGACTAACATATTACTAGTTAGTTTCTGGAAAAATAATGATGGGTCGGTGATTTAACTTTTTCGCAAAATTAATCTTTAGTAATACACTCTCACAGTGCGGTTTTAAATTCTGAATCAGCTGCAAATTGTGTATGGCAACTTACATGTGTGTAGTGTGGTTTGCAGAACAGGTATCGATTTTCCGTCTTTTTTAATGTAATAGATCATACTTTAAGACGAAAAATTAAGGGTTGGGGTATTTTTATCACCATCTGAAAAATTAGTACATCCCTTGTCATTACCCCACCCAGTTTACTATAAATTGCATTTTTAAATTTGTGATCCATAAATTTTTCATGATAAAGGAACAGATAACTTTTTGAGATATTTTGTCTACAATATATACAAGACCTGAGTATCAGAATGAAAAAATAAAAATTGGGGGTCGGTGTGCATATAAGAAAGATATTCAATAAAAACTGAGAAAAAAATGTGCTTTTTTAGATTTCGACGAGCTCTGACATATAACGGCATAGGTCTGTAACAAATAATAGGAAAATACTTTTTATTCCTGTCTATGTATATGCTAACACATGTCTTTGTAATAAAGTTTAAATTAAGTGAATATCTTAAATGGTTTTTGAGAAATACCATCTTTTGTACCCCTACCCCCCATTTTGGCTTATGTTAAAAATTGTCAATTTTGGGCACAACATGTGAGGTCAAAAAAAAAATCTAATTTTTTTATATTTTTTTTGGAACTAAAATATCCCTATTGGGCATAAGTTTGTTACTGTATAATTATTTTTTCCAGTTTTATTATAATTTTTGAAATATAACAAATGTAAATTTCCGGAAGTGCAAAAATCCAAAACCTCAGCAGAGGGCACCCTTTTAAGCGACGTCGTTTTGGCACGCTATTCCTTAGTCAGCCTACTAGACTCCGCAACCGCCTCAAAAAAGAGGTGATAACACGTGGTTCGGAGACACGTCCGATGCGGTTGCGGAGAGTAAATTGAAGCAGAACGTTAAGTGTGAATTTAATATTTTCGTTTTTTTCGGCCCTAACCCGATCTTTTTCAAAAATCGGGGAATGTGTACGATGTAGGAATGTTTTCCCTTCCTGATTCATGTGTTGGTTTCGAAATATATTGAACAAGAAAAGTAATAGTATACAATATATACTATGACGACGAGCGGCAATAAGAATGAAAATTGTAGAATATATTTGTTTGAAATCATTGCATTGGAATTACAGCATCATGTGTGGTTTGTTTGTGTAAAATTAATAGTGAGTTCTATTTGGTGTAGCAACGGCAGAGAACAAAATGGAAAAACGTAATAAAGGTAGAATGCTTTTTATTTGAAACTAAACGTCCAATTTAAGTGCTTTTCTATAACCAAGAAAGCGCTATATTCGCTATTTTTATATTAAGCAAAGACTGGAGGAGCTGGACAAAAAGAACCTTTGTTAAAACTGACAATTTGCTACAGCTGATTTCGGCTATAAATATGTATTACGGCTATATGTATTCTTTTGACTATAAATAATGTTTTAATGCACAATTATATAAAAACACACTTTGAATATGTATGAATAATTACAATTTACATACGGTAATAATATGATGACTATCAAATTTACATATTTTTAAGTTCATGCTGTACAAAAGCAACATTACTGATGTGTAAAAAAAATTGTATGTACAACTCAGTGTGTCGGGTCCCTGCCAAGACTTGAACTTGAATCTCTTTTCTCGAAAGAAAAGCGTGTTTCCTTACACTACAGAGATCGCCCAGACATCACAAAAAGAGTGTACAAAACTAAGCAAAATTATTAAAGATGTAGATCAAACAAGAGGCCCAAGAGGGCCTGTGGACGCTCTACTGGCTAATATGGCTCTTATGACATCAATGAAGCGAGTGACTATCGTCTTAAAGAGGCAAAATATAGCATTTTTAACTAAATCAAAAGCCATAACTCCGTCATTACTGGTCCGAGCTGGCTGGTTTTCCAAGTTGGCCAGTAGAGATAATAAAAAGAAAAAAAAAATAATAATAAAAAAAGAAAAAAAGAAAAAAAATCACAAATAATAATAAAAAAAAAAAAGGAAAAAAAAAAAAAAATATTAAAAAAAAAATTAATCAAAAAACTTAAACAAATATATATAAAAAAATATAAAATACAAGATTTGTTCGTAAAACGCAATGCCCCCGTCAGTGCACTTATTCTACAGGCAAGGTTAACGTTTTGTAACGGAGGTCACGGTGACCTTGACCTTTGACCTACTGACCTCAAAATGGGTGGGTCTTGTAGAAGTAACACAAAAAAATAAAGAGGGTTAAAACTCATTCAACCAGTATACAGTTAGCTTGATGGTGATAATCCAGTTTCCCACCAAAACAACCACAGTACTCCAAACATATAGTTTTACATTGATTAGAAGCAGAAACCAGACAGAATGTATGTTTAAATCTAGAATCTATGTAATTTTTTATGTAACCAGTCCAACCTGTCTGCCATTTACACTTTCAGCAGGCCACATCTATTATTTCTCTAATTCTAATACACCCGCACTATATAGCCTAGTTTAAAATATCTCGTTATATTGAACGATATATCACTGTAATTTGTGCAACGATAGGAGAATAAGCATTGCGCATTGCGCATTGTAACGTATGCAACGTTAGGAGAGCAAGCAAAGCAATGCGAAAGATTTCAGATGTGTGCGTTATTTTTACATTTTAGGGGTATTAGAATAGAAATAGAACATCGTTTACGGTGAATTATCTATAATATATCACGGTTTGTCGTTCAATTGTAAACAATGATTTCACTCGCACTTCGGACTCGTGAAATTATTGTTTACAATTGAACTTCAAACCACGATATATTAAACGATAATTCACAGTAAACGATGTTCTATTTCTTAAATAAAAACATTCTAGACCATTCTTATAACAACATAGCGTCACACTATCAGCTGATATAAAGCATAAAAGTACAGTTCTGCATCTAGTTTCATCGCATAGGCACATAATTGAATTGAATTGGATTTTATAGTCGCACCAACAGCTAAGGTCATACGGCGACTTAACAGCTTCCACTGGTGGAGGAAGACCCCAGGTGCCCCTCCGGGCAATTTTCGTGCACAGGCGGGCACCTGGGTAGAACCGCCGACGTTCCGCAAGCCAGCTGGATAGCTTCCTCACATAAAGATTCCTAGGCCCCTGAGGGATCGAACCTACAGCGGTGAGGGGCAAGTGATTGCAAGTCAGAGACTCTAACCACTGGCCACGGACGCCCCACGCATAGGCACATAAACTAGACTTTAACACATAGTAAAATGATAAACTTTCGCATATAACTTACAATAAATGCGTTATACTACGACGACACACTGCGTTGAATTGCTGAAAAAAAAACAACTGGCACCTATCACAGATACCAGTTTAAAAAAAAAAAAGTCTTATATTCTATTAAATACTATTCTATTAAACAGTATTTAATATAATATAAGAGTTTTTTTGTTTTTTTTAAACCGGTATCTGTACGTGGCACCTATGCACAAAATATGGTGGGAATATTACCTTCCAGGTTTTACTTTACTCACCAAATACAAACAACGCAGAACAGAAACGTCACTGTCATGTTTGTAAACGTACTGCCGTCTCATTTCTAACCATGCAGATTGTACAACAAATCAGTTTTGTCAACACGCACAGTAAAACTTGTTTTAACTAGTATATAGGTCATGCTCTGCAATCACAAAACAATAACAAACAATTCATCAACTCAAATGCAAATGTCTGCTAGCCTATCTTCAACTTGACACGTCCGGCAAAAGACACTGTACATTTGATGCAAATTAAAACACATGTTCTACTTACGATTAGTTGTATATATGCGAAAACCCAAAATGTCAACATCTCTCTTTGAATTTTCAATCAAAATGGCCGCACGTATCAGCAACAAAAAAAAATAAAGAGGCTATGACGTCACGCTCTTCCAGTTTTCCATTACTTTCATGAAACACCTCCCGATTTTTTGCGTTTTCCCCAGTGAGGTCTAAATGACCTTTTCGCACATTATAACAAACTCATACCCTTATTAAAAACTTTCTTGGAATTTTATTAGAACAAAACATGTTTCATATTGATTCCAAAGCGTATACATAAAATGGAATTCACAAATGACTATCTCCATACACGAGGGGTACAGCAAATTTACGCTTCATTGGTCACTATATACGCCATATGGAATTGCCAATTGGGTCAAACCCCATCACAGTAATAGAGCGTTATATACAAGTACTGCAGTGCAGTAGTTGTATCTGTATTTAGAGGTAGTGCAGTATGTTGACAATTATATTTATTTACCAAACTTCAACAACACATATCCATTTGAAAATTGTATTCTGAACACCACATATCCACATAACTACAAATTTCAACAACAAATACTTTCCATTATCTCTACAAAGTTCAATAACACATACTATCCATGTCACTGTCCTCATTTGTTTTTGGTTTTTTTAATTTATTGTTTTTGGTCGATATTGAATTGAATGTTGTTTAACGGCTCATCAACACAGTACAGGTTATTTAGAGCCGCCCCCGAGAGAGGGGAAGGATACATAGAAATCCGGGGACCTGCCCTACTCTTATTATCGAATAGATTCCTATGGTTCTTTAACGTGCTCGGAGGATAGACCGATACAAGGGACCGCCTGGTTTACGTCCCCATCGACGGACGAGGCTAAGGAAAAGTGTCTTGCACAAGAACACGATTTTGAACAGGCCCAAATGCCATTTGAAGCGGTCATTTTGGCCGGCGGCCGGTTCTTATTGAGAACCCTGGAAGAGGTCTTTTATAGGCCTCTGTTATATAAGGTAAAAAAGCCCTGAACTTGTATGTTTTGTGATATTCACAAAATAAGCATCGCTGTCGTTCAAAATACAAATCATACCTTCACACAGACATTGATTCTGCATTCATGTTGTTGTGGGTTTGTAAAAAAGAAGAAATATTTTTTAAACGAAACAGATTTTAATGATTATTTTCTAGTACGAAAACAAGTAGGAATATTATTAATTTATTTAGTTCGCTTTTCATTGCGTACATTCAACATCCGTTAGGCCGCCTGTTTAAATGTACATTACATTGTCAGTGTATGAGGGACAAGTTTAACACGGTAATATTAGATATTGGTAGACCCTATGTAATTAAGATGTACATGATGCTCCTAGTGCAGTAATTACAAAAGGATAGGCAGATAAAAAAATGCATTAGGTCAAACACTTTTTTCTACTTAGACTACATCAAATAAAAAAAGAAATATGCATTAGGAAGTTTTTTCCTACTTTCACTTTCGTTATAGACAGCATGTAGATAAATCAGCAAGCTCATTTTTCTGTGTTGGAAATTGTTAGCATGGTTTATGCCTAAATTTGTCTGGTAGGTTCGTTTTTCTGTTAATAACTTTTTGAGATGTCAATTCTTCGAATAGTTATCGAAAATTAGCCAAGGTCGAAGCAGATCTTGGATATATAATGGCAAACATGTTTCAAAACAAAAACACACCATTCCGTCATTGATCTCGGATTCATTCAGAACAAACACGGCATTCTGAAATAAAAGCATAAGCATTACGACATGCGTCGATAGTCTCTTTGCCCATCAAACAATGCCGTCAATTTGCCATAATCGTTTAATTGCCCTACTTGTTTAGAAATTGGTTCGATCGACTCGCCATTGTTTCACTTTAACATGTGGTAGTGAACGAGAGTTGTTTTATTGGCTGATAAAAATACATTGGTTATTTGATTGGATAATACAGTACTAGGTCAAGTATTGCGTCATGATTTTTAATTCTTGAAGAAAAGATTACCTTGGGTCAATACGACGCACCGACCGAAATACAAAGAGACAATTCCATTTCAGTAACTGATTTACACATTGATGTGTATTTCACACTAATCTGGTGCGTGACTTACTTCCTGCATAGAGGGGCTCGTTACGGGTGTATATTTCACACAGTATACAAATTATAAACACTGCTCGTCTTTATTTGAAGATTGGCACCCCAAACCTCCCTAAGCCAATCAAATTCTGATAAACTGTCAAGTGGGAGGGATTAAACAATAACGAACAACACAGGTGAGTTTTACGACACATCAGTAATGCTCTCGGCGAAAACAACGGGTGGTTAATTCCTACACAATTATCGGCAAACTACACAGTGAAGGCAAATTTCCCTCGATTTTTTATCTAATGCTGAAACGTCCATCGGGCAAGTGACGGACAGCCAGATTTACGAAGGTCACCCAAAATCCACTTGTCCGGGCGTCGGGCAGCCATATTTCCGGAGCCCTGGTACTGATTGTTCCCACCAAGGTTCTTTGAAATCCGGCAAGAACTTCATTAGCACCTATTAGGGCTGCGTACCGGTTTCCGGTATATATCGAATACCGGTTTTTAGGGTTCGATCGATATATCGTATCGAACGTGTCCGTATCGGTCAAAATATCGATCAAAAGTGAACTCTATCCCATTGCATATAGTACAGCTCACGTGAAGCCCACACTTTACTCTTTCACGCCGAGTGAGGAATTTACAAATCGCGTAATTGCGCGGAGTTCCGATGATAAAACTACGCGGAGTCGGAAAAGCTTCACGGCGTATTTACGCCACGAAAGTACGCCACGATACTCCGCGAAGACAAACTCGGAGTTCGCCGAGTAAAAACTGCATAGGTAAGAGGTGCAACTTTTTCTAATTGCAGATATTTTAATGCATAATTATTCAAAAAAAATCGAAGCAGAAGACTTTTTGTTTTGTTTTGGAAAAAGCGGATGTGGGAATATTTGAATGCCCGGATTATGTATACTGGGTTACGACAGTTATATGCAGTGTCCATTCTAGAACGCGTGATTGCGGGATTCACGCCAATTTTTTGTAGATCCCGCATGTTTTTTCACGGAATGCGGGATTAGCGCACATAATTTTGAACCAGCGACTATCCGACAAATGGAGAATATGAGTTCTGACAAACCTAAATAAAAGCTTAAAAACACGAATATCATTTTATGTAGCTGTCACGATTGACTAAAACCTCTGTCTCACAGTTCTCTCCCTTAGTATATATAGTAAGGGACTCTGGAGGGAACTGTAGGAGTAACTGGTTGTATGCGTAATACGAATTTCGCCACGTCATTCACAATGAACGAAATATATTTACATATATATTGCTCTTTTGAGCTTTATTTTAATTCTTTCGATTTGTAATCATTTTATTTCTTGAAGACATGATACTATCTAGTATTAAAATGCAAAATTAGGATTGTTATCGGAAATTTACAATCTTTTAAATTTCATCTACAGACGATTCTACAAATTAGCACCGGTAAACATTGCCCTAACTGTCCTAGTTCAAACAGCAGTTTGTGAAAGAGGCTTCTCTGTGCAAAACCTTATCACAACTGGTCACAGAAATAGACTCGGGAGATTCAGCAATGCGGCGTTTAATGACGTTTGCCATTGAAGGCCCTCCACTGAAGGACCTTGACCCCACAAGTGCCCTGCAAGAGTTTAAATCGAAGAAGCAGAGAAGAATATTCGGGAAGCTGTCTTTTGACATGTAAAGCTGTAAGAATAAAGTCGAAGCCATATGCTATACGTTTTACGGAATTCCCCCAATATTTTTGAATTCCCCCCTATTTTTCAGAATTAGTGGTGAAAATCCCCCTACTTTTGAGTTTCTAGAATGGACACTGTATATGGCGGTTCCTATTACCATCTTCGCGGCGACTGAACATTATATTCAATTAGTAATTATACTGGAAATTATAATTTTCTTTTTAATTAGTCTTTCTTTGGAACAAATTTTACTATTCTGATGTTTATTATTACATCGATGGGTTCTTAAGTCAGAAAAAATCAGAAAAATGGTAAAGAATTCCGGGTCATAAACCCGTTATTAGTGCCGCCTTGTTAAAAAATGTATACATGGCTAAGGATTATGGGTATTTAGTATTTATGTCGGTAGGAAAACTGTTGACTTTCGGACAACAAAAACGAACAAAACTTGTGATTAAATGCATTAAAAGTTTGAAATATGTATTTGTTTTGAAATTTATTCATTGTATTTATCAGTCAAGTCAACTCTGCATATAAAAGATGCACTCGGCGTCTCATTGTTTGTACTTTTTCTGGCGATTGATTGCATTTTTGACATCTGTATTTTTCGACATCTGGGGATATTCTATCAGCAAAGAGGTCGTGCCTGAATGACGATGCCTTGGATGCAATGATATTCTAGAAAAAGAATTCAGATAAAGCTTCTGTGTTTACTTTTTGAATGAATAAATGACAAAACGTTTACATTTTAGACTTTTATTACTGCTGAAAAAATATCATATGATATATCGAATATCGATCATTTTGTATCGATACAAATATCGTATCGATCATTCTGACCGATACGCAGCCCTAGCACCTATGCATTATTTTGTAACCTCAACACATGATTATAGTTTGCAAGAATGGTTTTATAGTGGAATTTGGCGCTTGCGTTACTTTAACAGGGCTAAAACTCATTCAACCAGTATACAGTTAGCTTGATAGTGATAATCCAGTTCCCACCAAAACAACCACAGTACTCCAAACATATAGTTTTACATTGATTAGAAGCAGAAACCAGACAGAATGTATGTTTAAATCTAGAATCTATGTAATTTTTTATGTAACCCGTCCAACTTGTCTGCCATTTACACTTTCAGCAGGCCACATCTATTATTTCTCTAATTCTAATACACCGGCACTATATAGCCTAGTTTAAAATATCTCGTTATATTGAACGATATATCACTGTAATTTGTGCAACGTTAGGAGAATAAGCATTGCGCATTGTAACGTATGCAACGTTAGGAGAGCAAGCAAAGCAATGCGAAAGATTTCAGATGTGTGCGTTATTTTCACATTTTAGGGGTATTAGAATAGAAATAGAACATCGTTTACGGTGAATTATCTATAATATATCACGGTTTGTCGTTCAATTGAAAACAATAATTTCACTCGCACTTCGGGCTCGTGAAATTATTGTTTACAATTGACCTCCAAACCACAATATATTAAACGATAATTCACAGTAAACGATGTTCTATTTCTTAAATAAAAACATTCTAGACCATTCTTATAACAACATAGCGTCAAACTATCAGCTGATATAAAGCATAAAAATACAGTTCTGCATCTAGTTTCATCGCATAGGCACATAATTGAATTGAATTGGATTTTATAGTCCCACCAACAGCTAAGGTCGTACAGCGACTTAACAGCTTCCACTGGTGGAGGAAGACCCCAGGTGCCCCTCCGGGCAATTTTCGTGCACGGGCGGGCACCTGGGTAGAACCACCGACGTTCCGCAAGCCAGCTGGATAGCTTCCTCACATAAAGATTCCTAGGCCCCTGAGGGATCGAACCTACAGCGGTGAGGGGCAAGTGATTGCAAGTCAGCTTCCACTGGTGGAGGAAGACCCCAGGTGCCCCTCCGGGCAATTTTCGTGCACGGGCGGGCACCTGGGTAGAACCGCCGACGTTCCGCAAGCCAGCTGGATAACTTCTTCACATAAAGATTCCTAGGCCCCTGAGGGATCGAACCTACAGCGGTGAGGGACAAGTGATTGCAAGTCAGAGACTCTAACCACTGGCCACGGACGCCCCACGCATAGGCACATAAACTAGACTTTAACACATAGTAAAATGATAAACTTTCGCATATAACTTACAATAAATGCGTTATACTACGACGACACACTGCGTTGAATTGCTGAAAAAAACACAAATTGGCACCTATCACAGATACCATTTAAAAAAAAAAAAGTCTTATATTCTATTAAATACTATTCTATTAAACAGTATTTAATAGAATATAAGAGTTTTTTTTTTTTTTTTAAACCGGTATCTGTGGCACCTATGCACAAAATATGGCGGGAAAATTACCTTCCAGGTTTTACTTTACTCACCAAATACAAACAACGCAAAACAGAAACGTCACTGTCATGTTTGTAAACGTACTGCCGTCTCATTTCTAACCATGCATATTGTACAACAAATCAGTTTTGTCAACACGCACAGTAAAACTTGTTTTAACTAGTATCTAGGTCATGCTCTGCAATCACAAAACAATAACAAACAATTCCTCAACTCAAATGCAAATGTCTGCTAGCCTATCTTCAACTTGACACGTCCGGCAAAAGACACTACATGTACATTTGATGCAAATTAAAACACATGTTCTACTTACGATTAGTTGTATATATGCGAAAACCCAAAATGTCAACATCTCTCTTTGAATTTTCAATCAAAATGGCCGCACGCATCAGCAACAAAAAAAAATAAAAAGGCTATGACGTCACGCTCTTCCAGTATTCCATTACTTTCATGAAACACCTTCCGATTTTTTGCGTTTTCCCCAGTGAGGTCTAAATGACCTTTCCGCACATTATAACAAACTCATACCCTTATTAAAAACTTTCTTGGAATTTTATTAGAACAAAACATGTTTCATATTGATTCCAAAGCGTATACATAAAATGGAATTCACAAATGACTATCTCCATACACGAGGGGTACAGCAAATTTACGCTTCATTGGTCACTATATACGCCATATGGAATTGCCAATTGGGTCAAACCCCATCACAGTAATAGAGCGTTCTAATGGTTTCCATACACAGTAATAGTTAACTGAATTTCCATATTCATGAATAATAACGCTCTATGAAAATGTGGTCTGTAGAATTGTCATAAGTCAATCGACGAGTGTAATTTTCTCAACTGGACATGGTTTTTACTCCGTTTTTCTGCTGCTTTAAGGAGGTTAACTTGGAAAGGACGTAGTGCTGAGATTTTTTTAAAATTCATATTTAAAGCTTCTTCGGTATAATTTAGATTCAACATTATCAAAAAAAGGCTAGGTCACAACACTTTTTTTCCGACTAGACGTCATTGAAGAAGGCACATATTTCTAACTTCAAAACTTCACTAAAAAGTCGAAAAATATAGTCATTGAACATTTTCACAATTGTATTCATAACATTACGTTTATTGAAAAACAACAATTAATTTTCAATTGCATATATACATATCTTTCAAATCATACAAAAACAACTGTAATCCTCTTTCGTCTTTTTACTTTAAAAAGCAAACATATATGGACCGTACCCCACCCACTTTTGTTTTTACCGAAAAATTAATTCAAGATAAAAAATTATGTTCTAATGATCAACTTTTTTTAAACTTGTATATGTCAAGGTCCTATGACATTTCTTTCAAAATAAGTAAAAAAAATATAGGTCATCAGGCTTCTAATGATTTTTTATTAAAAATTCTTTAAATTACACCCATTTTGAAGTTATTTTGACATTTTCAATGTAAAATACTGTACACACAATATTGACATGGAGATCGAAAATAAAGTTAGCTCAGTATCTACCTTTATATATGTATTCCACTACTGAAAAACAAAAATTGGACTTATTCTATAGCAAAAGTATAAATTCTACACAGAGCTACCCATACCCCCTATTTTTTTGACAACAAATGATGAAAAAAAAATAAAAAAAAAATTTGCCTAAAATTTGGTATGTTTACATCTTAAATCCTATATTATATCCATATCTACTAGAATGGAAAAAATGAAACAATTCTGTTGTCAAATAAAACTATGATTTAAAAAATAAAATGTTTAGACTTGAAGATGTCAAAACTTGCCCAGCCAACATCCTTAAGAGAAATCTGCCCACGAATGAGGTATATGAATTTGAAATCACCTATCTTTCATCGCTCAATGAAAAAATTCAATCGAATATAAATTGAAAAGAATTATGGTCATTTTTTATGAAGAGGCGGTGTCGCAGAGTAAGAGGCGGATTCGGAGAGGAAGAGGCGGTTTCGGAGACATATACTCTATATAATAGATTTATACTGATTTTAATTGACAAGTAATGTATCAATACAATTGTTTATGATGAATTATTTGTGCAAATACTTGTTACTGGTCCTACCCATCATTGAACAATAAGTCTTAGTCGCTACTAAATTTACCGAATCTTCCGTAAAATCAACGATGCAACCTACAGTTGATCTGATCCGAAATCGCTTAATAGATGCAAATGAATTCTAAATAAAATAAAATTTCTATATAAAAAGATCGGACAGGGAAAGTAGCATTCAAGGAGGACAGTCAACCACAAAACACAGAAACAAACACACAAACAGACAAACAAGAAGGCGAAAGCAATAATAAATGCAAACGACATCACAAACACAAAAGGGTTGACAATAGGGCTACCGCCTTGGAACCGTCAGTGGCAAAGTAGGCCACTGGGGGTTTAAACCGGTTCTAGGGTGCACCAAACCTCACACTTACCCTAATTCATCCCATTATAACAGGACAGTGTAAATAAAGAAATCCCCGCCATGATCTAATCTCTAACCAACAAGGCAGCATCAATAGGCAATATAAGTAAAACACAAATATGCTCGTGTAAATATAATACAAAAAAAACAATAGCCAAAGCCGATCTTATACCTTTTATTATCATCCTAATAATTATTTACCGAGGACCAGATTCCCAGAAATATATTTTTAGCTATAAGGTCCGCAACAATGTGCAAGTATCGCCAAGTATTGACTGTGTTAGGCATGAAATGGAACAACTTTTTTTGATTTGCCAAATTACACAATAACTACAATTTACGTAATGTATACCAAACTGCATTGTATGTATAACACAAACGTGTAATTCAAACTAAAGTAGAAATATATTAACTTTAAACAAAAAACATTTTATAAAATTGTGATTCTTTGTGATTCATTCAATGATCTCTCGTTTTATATAGTTTTTTTTATTTGTTTAAACCAAAAAAAAAGATGAAAATACAATCACGTTATTTTGTGCTATTTATGTAAGTTAGCTAAAGCGGTGTATATGTGCACTTTATTATGTTCAGGTTAAGCAGATGGTTTGAAGAGGTACGGTACTTAATACAGTAAGTACAGTTCAGTAAATAATATCATCGAATTGCCAATTAAATGGTCGTTGGTTTGATCCCTGAGAGGCGCATACATTTCTACGTGACGACTTTATCTAGGACATTGTGTGTATCAACTTAATTATGTGGGAATGTTGGCATTTACTTGGTCTGTTACACACCTGCGAACAACTTTGTGGTTTTCTGACTACCAGAATATATTGAACCAAAACAAACAAACAAACAAACGTTCATACAATATTCAAACACAACCGTTACCATTTTCTATATAGACAAAGAAGAAAAACAACCGCACTCAAGCACATTCTCGCCATTTATGATGTAATGACGTCGTTCAAGACGCGCAAGAGAAACGAGTGCCAAATGTTTACTAACAATAAACGATTGTGAGTGTGTTATAATCGAAATAATATACCTCGCACTATGGGTGACCGGAGCAAATCTAAACTAGTATCATTTTTTTCTTTTAAACGAAATGATACACTGTTGTAAATTTTAAACGATATCAGAAAAAATGACTTTTTAAAATATTCTCATCTTTCAAGCTCGTTCCAGAATTTTCCTCGATAAAACGTAATTAATACTGGAAACAACGAAGACATCTGAAAACTATAGGAAGCACACTTTATTAGTGTTTTCTTTAGAGGTATATTATATGTATAATGCAATAATTTGTTCAGCCTCCAAACCCAAACGGGCTTCCTCGTCTATCTCCGTAAGAATAGACTAAGGTCTAAAAAGGATGACTACACCAAGTGTGATTTGATTTGTGATACGGAAGATTTGGACGAAACAGTAACAACGGCATTTATTGAAACGTATTGAATTCTACAATTTTCACAATAATTGCAAGCGTTTACATATTATTGATCTATGTCTCCGAAACCGCCTCTTACTCTCCGACACCGCCTCTTACTCTCCGACAACGCCTCTTCATAAAAAATTGACCATACTTATTTTCAATTTATATTCGATTGAATTTGTTTCATTGAACGATGAAAGATATGTGATTTCAAAGTCATAGACCTCATTCGTGGGCAGATTTCTCATAAAACAGCAGAAAAACGGAGTAAAGACCATGTCCAGTTGAGAAAATTACACTCGTCGATTGACTTATGACAATTCTACAGACCACATTTTTCAGTATATTTCGAAACCAACACATGAACAGGAAGGGAAAACATTCCTACATCGTACCACATTCCCCGATTAGAATTTATCATTTGTTAGCTCGACTATTCGAAGAATGAGAGAGCTTATGTAATCACCCCGGCGTCGGCGTCCCACATCAAGATTTGCGTGTAATCTGTGTTAAACTTTACAAGTCTATATCTCTTACATTTATTATCCTAGCAAATCAAATTTGGTCATGAGCTTCCTTATTGCATTATCTTAACAGATGCTTAAGTAATTTTGGTTCCTGTAACCCTTGGGCTCCCATGGAACCCAAATTCTGATAGCCCTTAAAATGTGTCTATTTCACATCAAATTGTGCGTGTAAGCTGTATTTACAGGCTATCTATATCTTTTACATTTCATGTCCTAGCTCAACTAAATTTGGGAATTAGTTTCCTTATGGTATGTTGTAAAGGGTTGCGTAAGTAATTTTGTCTTCTGCAAATTCTGGGCTCCCATGCAACCCAAATTGTGATCGCCCATAAAATGTGCAATAAAGGCAGATCAAGGTTTGCGTGTAAGCTGTTGTATATATATATATCATTTTGGTTGGGATTGCTTATAGCATTATGTATCTTATTCATATTTCACCCATATTGGGGCATGGCTATGTTACGCCTCCCCCCACCCCACCACGCCCGCCCCACACACCCCCCACTGGAAACGCATTTATTTATCTTACATATATCTGTGTTATTTTTAGTCAATTCTTACACATATCGCTATGTCCTCCCCCCCCCCCCCCCCCACGACTTCCCCCACCTCCCCCACGCTCGAAACTCAGTTTATTTTTTACATATTTCTGTGTTATTTTGGTCCATTCTTACACATATATCTATGTTTATATCGGCCAGAGTTTTTGTACCCGCCCCGCCCCCCAAACCCACCCCCACATTGTTTTAGCCTTGTTTTCTGATGGTATATACTCACTATATAATTTATTATTCTCTGAAAAATCGAATAGTCGATCTGCGCTGTTCTCCGACAACTCTTGTTTTTAGGTAAAGTCGGCGTTTAGTCTTCATCATGCAGTCTGTCGTCAGGGTTCTCGGAACGTTTACTGTGGTACGTAACTTACACGAATAAAATTACGTAAATACAAACTCTATACGGTTTAATTAATTTCATTGGATATATTGTGTCACGTGAGCATTATTATTGTGTATCATTTGTTGGCAGGGAACATGAGCTCACACAGTTGTATTGAATACAGTTGTATTGCAAATTATCATTAAAACTCTTACGTGTTTTTTTCACGGATACATTTGCATATGTTTCAACTGTCAGCTAAGATTCTGCATATTCCATATAGGTTATTACACACTCTAACCATACTCAGGATGCAACTGAAAAAGAAGTATTACTTATGTAATGAATAATAGACGATAATTTCGTTTTTTCTAAAGGCTTGTGTCTTCCTGGGTTGGATTTTGAAAAATGTTTTGACTGGTGGAATTGCTCAAGTGATGTAAATGATACATTTGCTACTTTATGCGTATTTAAAATGTAAAAAAAATAAGTAAAAAAAAGTATTATCTGTCTGCCTGGTAGTTTAGGTAAATTTTATATAAGATCGTATATAACATACACAGAAAATGCTTTAAGCAAAATGATCTTGATGTGACTGACACAATAAAACATACGTACGACAAAGAGATTGTGTAGCTTTCCATTACAATTGTCATTTCAAAATTTGTCTTATAGGTGCTAATCACATGTATGGTGATTTCGCATGCGAAAAGGGCAAAGAATGACATAAAGGATGGATACAGAGCAAAGAATGACATAAATGATGGATGCAGTGTTCGTATCACAAAATCAAATGTTTCTCTTTGTGAACAAGGAAAGAGAGGGGAAGAGTGTGAGGTGTATAGGTAAGGCTATGCGTATGCTTGTTTAATTCGAACCATAAGCCACTGACAATCTTTGTAATGGGATGATAAGAATCGGTTATATATGACGTCAGGTTGTTTTATAATGACGTCATTTAGGTTTACATGCACATACATTTCTAGTCGGATCACCCTCTGGAATGGCTTTCATAGTAAATGCGTGTATAAGCAATGACGTCATCGTGAGCAGTCAGGTCAGTGTCGCAAGGTTTTAGATATGATCTTGCAATAATGAAAAATAACCATTTTACTAGTTTATATGATTTTCATGAGCAAACTTTATATAAACACTTGATTTCGTTAAAAATAACAAATATAAAAAAACAGTTAGTAGGTGATTTCATTCATATCCGGACCTTCTTTCTTGAGAATAGTAATAAACACCGGACCTCTCATTATTTATTTCGTGATAACCAAGGGTTGAAAGAAATAATCGAGATTTTACTGATAGCGTTTTATACACAATATTTCATTTCTTCAATTCAAGTATCATTTACTATTACATTAAAATGATAATGATCGCGTAGTCCTTTCTATAACCGAGCATTCGTTTAAAATATATTTATATCTTTTCAGTAACGACGAGCTAAACCAATTTGGGATATTTCAAACACGGGAAGAGCATCGGACCCTAGCACCGGTTCAGCATAACGGTTGTTGTAAAACGTAAGATTTGTCGATATTCATGTTTGTGTTATGAAAAGAAAATGGGGCACGTTTGACTTCTTTAATTGTATTGTCGTGCCTGAATGGTTTATTCCCTTGTTAATCTGGCTTCAGCCAAGTCACAGCGTACTTGCTTTATGGCTGTCTAGGCTTTTAATTTATATATTCATATATACATGATCATCTGTTTGTAATAAATACATTGCCTTTTAATGCCGCCTAGTTTGTTAGACGATATAGCCTTCCGTGGATTTCTTGTTTTACCCTATCCCGTTTTATTGGAATGACCACAGGATAAGATTGCGGTTTTTTGAACGCTAGAAACTGTTTTAAACCTTCCAGTTTCATTGTTATCACGACCGTTCAAAAGCGGTTCAAAAGCGGTAGCCCTGTTGTCAACCCGTTTATATATGTGATATCATATACCTTGCCTTTTATTTATCCTGGTAATCGTTGTTTATTTCGTTGCGTGTTTTTAATTGACTGTGGTCCTTGCATGTTATATTTAGCGCTCGACTTTTATATCTACTTTAATAATGCAAATACAATGATGTTACCGAATGTGTATTTCTTTATTTAACAATTGTTCAATGCTTTCTGACCCTGTAAACATAAGTAAAATAAATGAATAATGCATATATTAGTCAAAACAATGTTTAAACCGGTTTTAATAGAACAAAAGTGAGAATCGTCACAAACGTCATTTCCATTTTGTTTAACAAATGACGAACACCGGGAACGTTTTAAAACATATTCAATAAACTACAGTATACTTTGAAACTATGAAATGCTCATTTACTCTTTTTTCTCTAGATCAGGTTATCAACCCAGTTACCTGTATCAATCAATCAATCAATCAATCAATCAATCAATCAATCAATCAATCAATCAATCAATCAATCAATCAATCAATCAATCAATCAATCAATCAATCAATCAATCAATCAATCAATCAATCAATCAATCAATCACTCAATCAATCAATCAATCAATCAATCAACCAATCAATCAATCAATCAATCAATCAATCAGTTTCCCAAATATATTCCCGAGTGTAAGAACGCGTTGCAACACGAAACCGGAGAGGATTGCAACTAATCAGAAGACGAAGACGTAAGCAAATGGTAATGATGTTTTTCTCCAGAATCAATAAAACAGATGTAGTTTCCCTCCTTGTCCAACATCTTAATGTTTTTTCGTGACGCTGTAAAGAAATCAATCTGCAAGATTGAAACAAACTTTTAAAAATTGTCTGATATGCCTGAAATTGATATAATGTGAAAACAACGCAATTTTCTTATTCTTCCTGACCTTTGATATATACAGTATTCTTAACATGCAGGGAGTACATCAGGATTTTTCTAGAAATATCTTAAATTATAAAAATGTTCCAATTCATGATAAAACACTTATATCCATCAAAATATGATGTTTGAACCATTTTGTTAAGGTTTAAACTTTGATAAACCATATAGCTAGGACGGAATCGGACGTAAAATGCTGAAATTAACCCTGGTGCGTCACCTAGGATAGCACATATTACTGTACAGAATGAATTTCCTTGTAACTAAGGGGTAACTTTTAGCATCATTCATTATGTTTAGGCACTTTAAAATAGAAAATATCATTATTTGTCAATTTTAAGTCAGAACCCTAGACCCCTTTGAAAAGCCTGATGTACTCCCTTTAAGGCAGAAACGAAACACGTTTTAGATAGTGAATTGTACCTTGTTTTGGACAGATTACTGTATTGAACGTTTGGTCACGTGACTTACGTGACACATGTATTGAAAATGGTCCAAAGAGCGGCTGAATACAGCTTTTATGAATTTCTCCTGTTATACAACATGTTTGAAGGCCTCTTTTAGGATAAGTATGAACATGGAAAACAGGTATAGGGAGGTACGGTGGTCTTTTCTTCGTGTAATTACCTGCCATATATCCATCTTGGCGATGATTTGTCCTTGTATTTGTTTGCAAAATGTAAAGCCAAAGTATGAAATTAATGGAAATTGGCAAATACTATGAGATAAAGGGAGGCAGTCCAATTCATATGGCGTTTGACGCAAGGATAAATTCAGTTATAAAAGTCGAATGAAATGAAAATGTTGTTAACAGGTTCTTGTTAGTTACTGAGGCACTTGATTCGCTTCCAACCGATGATACATTAACATCACATAAATAAAAGGAAGGGTTTGGGTGGAGTAGGGGTATTGGGGAGGTGGTGGGGGAGCGGCGGTAAACATGTGACATTTATATTTGTTCTTCGTATTTTTACCATATATTTTTATTCAATAATTATGGATTGATCTCAACAATAAGGAATATTGTCAAACAATTTATTTTGAACTCACGTTTGGGATATATAACCTGATAACCGGGTTTATTTTACAATCATCAAACATCACGTTCATTGATTTCTGTATGTAGGGTATATTATATCTCTGTATTGGCTTTCAAACAAAGTATCTGATAGGTCACGTACGATGTCTTTCAATGATATAGGAAACATAAATAGAGTTTATTCCATCGTATGATAAAATTAGCAAAATTGATTTGAAATAAAGCTACAATTCATGTATTCTTCATTATTTGAACGGCCACTAATTTTTTTTACATGGAATACCTAGAATTGTATTAATCTATACTCAATGGATGAACTTACAACTTAAAAAGTCTCCCCGTGCTACGAATCAGTAGTGTTATTTTTTACTGGTCCTTTGGGACCAGCGAGCCAAATATAGATGGCTTTAAGTAGAATACCGCTTAAGCCGGTGCTAGTGGGCGTGAAAAGTGTTGTTTCTTTCATTACTTCTCATGAACAGACTCAATAAAACCGAGTCTGCTGCTTTATTCTCTGAATTGTGTTTGTTGCTCTCAAAGGATCACCTTTATCAGTATTTATTTACACTCAAAAACTTTTAAAACCTGGCATTGCTTGAATAGCCCCTATTTTCTTAAAGAGACAACGTGGCGGAATATAATGGATATGTTTCACACATTGATCCAAAACAACTGTAACGGAGCCGATAAGCCCATATGCTTCTTAGGAATTAGGGCTCGAACTGGCCTGATCTAAACCGCGACCCGCGCTTCATTCAACGATTGAATCTTAGATTTATATGGTATCTAGTTCATCGATTAACCATTAGCAAAACTTACTCATCTAAAATTCCTGTCAATCACGGTCCAGCGGGAGTGACTTTGGCTCACATGCTGGAGGTCGTGGGCTCGATCCCCGACCGGGTCACACCAATTACTTAACTAGTGGCTCCATTGCTTGACGCTTATGATATAAGTATCATGCTATGACTGGTCGGTCCGATGTCAGTTTAATGTGACTGGATGAGTCATGGCATGTGTCGACGGCGTGATCCACTCCCATATACTCGTATATGCATTATTTATGGACACTGCATGTACTTAGCGTATTTTACCATAATTTATAATAATAGCATTTATGTTTTACGATTTTACATCAGTATGTGCAACATCTCGTTGTGATATAATCAGAATATATTATAAACAAATCTCAAACCCCATCGCTTATCTTAATCAAAAATCTTCATCATGCAAATGCATGCATACTTATTAATACGGCTGTTCATTTGACGAACTAGCATCATTAAATCTCCAATTCCAGAGGTTGTTTTATTTGTATCAGAAATCTTCACCACGCAAATACATGTATGGACACGGTTGTTCATTTGACGAACTAACATCATTACATTGATCGTCACAGAAGCAGACCAACTCACTCAGTAATTCTGGTCGTTAACAACAGGTTCATAACATTAGGACCTGTGTCTTTATCAATCTCATAGCCACACTCCGTTGGGTCTGGCACATTTAGCACATATCCTGTCCAAATTGCATGCACACTTGATAGATAAAGTAAAAAGATATCATATGTTTGAGGGCGGGGGCGTAACTTCCTTGGATTTAAACTCTTGTTTTCAAGTACACTTTTTTTTATTCCTAACGTATTTAGAGACATACATTTATCGGACAGATAATTCTTAAGCCTCAACAGCACTGTTCATCATTACATTAGATGCCGTTTTCTTGTCAATTTCAAAGGAAGAATAATAGGTGTCGCACTCTGTGAATGTGTAAACCATCGACAAGATCCGCTCACGTTAACGTTTATCAACACTATCGTGTATATTGATTAACCTGGTCAAATCTAAATGCTTTTCTTGCCAATCTCAAAGAATAGTTTTTCCAAATGGTTCAAGTGGTATTCTACTAGTAATTTAAAGATGAATGGCCACCCTTTGTTGTAGTATTATCAATTAACAAATTTAACTCTTAAACATCATATAAACATTTCTTGATAGTCCCGGAGAGAAACATACATTTAAATCCGCTACTATGTTGTATGTAAAATAAGTATTATTTGCATGACGTAGTTACTACTTTTCCCACTGCATGAGAATGCAACCTCCGCGCAGTGATATTGTAGCCAATAATCCCTGCCATCACACAAATCACGTGACGATAGCTGAGGCCATGTGGCGATACACTAAGTAATGCTTGGTACAGCAAACTCTTCCCGTAACCAACAGGCAAATTGGCAATAACATCATCACCTTCAAGAAGATGTTGAAAACATGCAACCTGTTTTGGCTTGGGTGTAATCTCTTTACTAAATTTACGCACTGCTTCTGTAATGTTCTCAACGGAAAACATGTTTGTTTACAAGGAACCAAGTAACCGGTATGCATATTAACTATATATTCGCTTAAATTGATTTTTTTTTATAAATAAATTATTTTTGTAACCAGATGCCGTTTTTCACACTATTTTGTTATATTATGAACAAGCAAGTTGAAATATTGACCTAAACAATATTTAACCAAACAAATTAAACTTAGCTGGATTTCAGCTATACATGTGGCATTGGTTACTGTAACAGATAGGGGAAGTAACCACAGTGGGGAGTTTTTGGGAAATGAGGTAAATATGAATTGTATAGCTGCACAACTGTTGCCAGATAATTGATAAATACATTTACCTGTGGATTAATTTACCTGTTCAAAGTTTTCAACGTCATGAAATCAAATCTTATTCTCGCTTTTCAAAGATATTGCAATGTGTGAATTGTAAATATATATTGTTCTGTATTGATTTCGATTTAAATAGACATAAACATGTTCATGAAACAAAACATGGCCGGAGACTGTCGTCCTTGAATGCTGCTTTCCCTGTCCGATATTTATATCTTTCTTTAAGTACATCCCTGTCCGGTCTAAGAAGAACAACAATACCTTGTGGCTTTGGACTCGGCTGTACAGCAATAAATGATTAATTATGATAGTTTCAGCTTTCTCGTGGTTAGATTCAAGATCTCCAATGACTATTACACAGGCTTATGCTATTTTCAATGGCTGATGTATATAATATTGGTCCTCTCCAAGAAGTTCATGGGCACTTCGGCTAGGTGTTTTATATACAATATTTCAAATTTCCTTTACTCTTGCTACTTATAAGAACCTTTATCTAGGCATGAATGATAATTTTTTCCAGTATGTGAGATGGTATACCCTTTTGTGTTTGTGATGTATTATTTGGACTTTTATTCATCTTTAATTTTGTTTGTTTGTTTCTGTGTGTGTTTGTGGTTGACTGTCGTCCTTGAATGCTGCTTTTCCTCTTCGATTTTTATATCTGTATATAAAGCAAAATATGTTTTCCACGTTTCTCACGAGTTTTTGCTTTTATGCTTTTTTCGTACTACTCAAAAACAACATGGACGCTTTTAATATCCATACTTCAGTATAAGTATGTGCATTGGAACCAATGAAGCCATGTAACTGTATGTTTGTTTTACTAAAGACGACATCGGCTGTGAAATTTGAATAATTGCCATTCCGTCGAAAATGATGCTATCCACTTCATCGATACTCCTTAAAATCGATACCGGTGGAATATTTTGTTTCATGTTTTCCATGATATCGGCCTTTTTGTTTGCAACCGTTTGCATACTCAGTCATAACTCTTTCCAGTGGGGTATTTTCTAATTAGTGTATGGTCATTAGCCTTAAATACATCTCTTCCTCATTAGTAAGGATATCTTTTGATTTGCATTTCACATAATCTTTCTATTAGATATTGTCTTTTAAGAAAGGCATAAAAAAACTCTTAGGGAGCTCCTCCTGTCCTTCGTTTACTATTTTAAAAAACGTTCAGTAAAACATTTTTAAGTTGACCTAGGACATTCATTGTCCGTTTGTTTGTTTGGGTGTAGCGTATACTGTATTGTATTCATTAGGAGGGGAGATTATAATTAAGTATATGCTACTTTTTCTGTATCATGTAAGGAGTCAGATGCAAAATTGGACAATTATGTCCAAAGTGGAAGGAGCTCTGTTCTGTCATCACAAAACATGTCATATCTACCAATGTTATACATTAATTTCTTTACTCTCAAACAACTTACTAACATGATGTAACGTTTCTGATTTAATGAGATTGTTCAAACAGCAACTTTATTCTAATGTCTATAGTTTACATTTGAATGTTCCCTCTTCATACTGTACCGGTGCTGTCGTAAAATACTCCCAGGTAAAATAGTCATATGAGGAGAAATACTTAAGAGTAGTTTGTGATGTATGACTACTTCTTAATAATTTAGAATACACTGTAGTTAAAATAAACAACCTTACAAGATTAAATAAAACTATATCACATTGCAGTAACAATATGTATTATACAGCAAACATAGTTTACATTTGAATGTTCCCTCTTCATACTGTACCGGTGCTGTCGTAAAATACTCCCAGGTAAAATAGTCATATGAGGAGAAATACTTAAGAGTAGTTTGTTATGTATGACTACTTCTTACTAATTTAGAATACACTGTAGTTAAAATATACAACCTTACAAGATTAAATAAAACTATATCACATTGCAGTAACAATATATATTATACAGCAAACATTTTGTTCAGTTTCATCCTCTCTTTTTTATTTAATAATGTAATTAAAGATTTTAAAGGTAGTTTGATTCGTTTTATAGATATAACAGAAATATATACTCCTTTAAATATAAATCAGTTGATTTAAAAACAAAAACAATCATATAGTACATTTTGAAATATTATAAGACTGTAACAGGTTTTTTAAAAATAATTTTCAGTATTGACCTAGATGTTGGCATCTTTTGGAAATTAAGGACACTTTTTTTCTCTAAAAAGGTTAAAATAAGTATTACATTGCTAAAAGTATGTAAGAAGATACTCATTAATACTGACTTTTGGTGTTTTATTTTCCTATAAGCTCCATACCAATATTTACAAAATTGGCGGCCATCTTGGATGCTATATTGGTTTACTCGGTTCGCCCTCATTTTTGGCAATTTATGCTGATTATATGATAAACTTTAGATCAAGACGAACATTTTGATATATAACATGTTTTGTTATTTTTTTGTTACCACCTACCTATTCAGGCAACATGCATTTTTTTTCTCTACACTTTATTTTGTTAGATATAGACATTAATTTTAAAAGTAACTGATCAAGACATATCCAATTTGATTATTCCGTGTAGTAGCCTTGAGCACATGGTGGCCTATATCATTTTGAAAATAAAACCCTTCGAATATATTTATATTTTAATATTTTAATAAATGAATGATATTGGCTAACATCGTAAGTCGAAAAGCAAATATTTGACGGATCAGCAGCTCATAATTACGGCAATTGTTCCTTATGCATACATCGTATATGTGAGAGGTATTATTTTTTATGAATGATCATTGCTGCCGTACATTACAGGAAGGTTTTAGATACTCGGGACCCAAACGAACATTTTCAATTTTTGATACACCCGCACCGAACTCCCCCTCCACATAAACACATACATCCATTCCAGGCTATATTGTGTCTATACATTTAGGATGTCATACTGGTTAAATGGCTGAGGGAATATAAACCTTAGAACTAAACACACACATTTATAAACTCAAATTTGTATCTGCCATGGCTTTTATTCTGCTTTATGAACAGCACCAAGTTTAGACTAATGTCTAACGGTTGAGGAGTCCATTCTTTAAATATTTGTTTCGTTCGATTGAATTACGTTGATAGCTATAATGAAGCGAAAAAGAGGATTAACTCGGGAATTTCCGCTATATATTGTATACACTGCACACTTAATTCCACATAATATTCCAAAGAACTTCAAAGAAAGATGTTTTGTAAAAAATGTTGCAGTTAGTTAGGGAAATGACATAACTGTGACGTTGTAGACGTTTTAACCACAGTTCACTTTGTAACAAGAAATACATAAATGTTGAAGTTCCTCTTGGAAATATTCAGCCATTTCAGTACTGTATTTAACGTAAAGAGTTTGTAAAATTTTGCATCCTAAATTTGCTCAAATGCTTGATCCAAACGAGTACTCTGTCAATCTTTGAAGGATACTATTTGCTGTGTTGTTTTAGTCTTTCTTTCCGAAAGGAAAGGTCTTTCGTAGCTATGTACCATTCGATTTACAGCAGCATATTGTGCATACAATATATAGCGGAAATTCCCGAGTTGCGTTTCTTTTTCTCTTCAGTATACTGTTTTAGTTATATATAGTAAAGACAAATCAATATTAGATCTTTTCTGACGTCGCTCCATTTCAGTTTACATTGACCAGAGGGTACGTTTACAGCTAAAATGTTGAATCAGGTGGCACAGTAACTAGCAAGAATATGTTTACTCAATTTTCATTGAAACTGTAAATTTTGAAAAACGTTGAACAACATTACCTTTAGCGTTAGCTTATTACCTTTAGCGGAAGAGGTGATTGTTACCTTCAGCGGAGGTTGTTACCTTTAGCGTTGGAATTGTTACCTTTAGCGGCGGTTGTTACCTTTAGTGGCTTAGCGGTGGTTGTTACCTTTAGTGGAATTGTTACATTTAGCGTTGTTACAAAATTAACGAAGTTGAGGTTGGATTTAATCGTAATATAATGTGTTAATGTGTGTATATTATGGTATATGCCAGCCGAATATAAATTATATTACCACAGTGAAACCATGAGGTCGTTCGTATGTTGTGCATGCAATACGAAGAGAATATTTCGTTTGAATAAGGAAAACAATTTGTTATTTATTTCGTTATTTTGTATACTTTGCTAACAATCGAACAGAAAATGTAGCATTCAAGGACCACAGTCAACCAAAAACACGCACTGGAACCAACAATAATTACATGGATAAATAAGAGGCTACGCCAACATTAACGTTTTGACAATAATTGGAACGGTCAATGGCAGATAGGGCTCTGGAGGTTTAAAGCAGATTCTAGGGTACACCAAACATCACTCTTACCCTATTGGCATCCCCATAAATCCGGACAATGTAAACAAAAAAATCCACGTCAGGTTATAGTTTTCTTGTCATCATGCAAGTATCATTACATTATGTACTCTGTAGGATAGGTATAGAAGCTTAACATACATACTGTTACGGGTAAAAATGAGATATAGGGTCCGATAAAGGGAAGTAAAACCAGCAAAAACTATTGTTATAATATAATCAATAATTCATTCAAATACTATACAGAAAAATATTCACTTACATCAAATACATAAAATGGATCCAGTATTTCTTTAAAATCCGATATAAGAATAAAATCCAAATACTATTAGCAAATGCCCCTTTAATCTGAGTTGTCTTTTGTCCCTTTAATAATATGTATCAAGTCGCTTTAATCTAATTCACTTCAATTTGTTCCTGGTTTATTAATTCACAATAGTTCAAATGTCCACATAATCCAATAATCCGATGAGCACAATACTTTTTTTTATCCTCTCACAATAGATAATTCACAGCATCCAATATTTTGTTAATTCTCATTGAAATAATGAACCAGATATTCCACTTTGAAAGCAAATACTTAAAGGATTGAAAGAAATGAAAGAGTTTGTCAAATATGTAATTCAACTGATATTGAAGACGAATTTCACTTTGTTTTAATTTGTACAGCTTATAATGATATTAGAAAGAAATATATCAGAAAATATTACATACAAAGGCCAAATATGTTTAAATTTATAACACTTCTACAATCTTCAAAGAAGAAAGAACTTTTTAATTTAAGTAAATATTTGTCAGAGGCGTTTACTGTCAGATGTTCTATTCCAAATATTATTTCTTAAAATATATTCAAGTACATCCTCACATAAATTGTTATTTTATATATAATTCCTTTTGTTTTTTGATATCCTTGGATTATTGATTAAAATGTGTGATTTATATGAGCTATGATTAATTAAGGAGTATTGAAAATTGAACTATAAGTGAGTGTGTAGAAGTATGTGTAACCTGTCATGTGATTATAATTATGTATTACAAATTATGTATGTAATGATGAGAAACTGTAAAAGTTTAAGTCAATAAAGTATCTATCTATCTATCTATCTTAAAAACCCTGCAAGTTTTACTAAGGCCATGGAACAATCTAGATTAAAGACTGTTCTGTAAAACATTATAGATTAAAGAATGTTCTGTAACAATCTACACATTTCACAGTATGTAAACAATAATTTAGGAATTACTAAAATCAGCTATTTATATGTGTGCTATAATAGAAACAATCTGACAGCTGAATCAATAAAAATTTACAATTGTTTAACATTATATACATGGGGGTAACAATAGCATCGGTTGAATGGAGCTGAATTGAATTGTACGGTGCGCCAACATCCAACTTACCGTTATATGGCGCCAACAGGAATGAAAACATTCCGAGCTCATCCTTCATCGGGATGAGATATACAGAATAGATATAGAACCTTCTCACCTGCAGAACTACAGATTTGCTCCAAATTCTGATGTAAACACTCCGTTGTTTACTGGAAGTACGATCATTCATTTGACCCACCACTCAAGCACTTAAAATACAGTGACCATGCTAAACGACAGTGAACATGAATTCTGTGTTATGTACCCCTCTGTCTGGATAAACAATGGTACTATTCTTGCCCGGGAAACACACAGGGCAACATCAGACGCATATTATATGCGTCTATAATACAGTTTAATGCCAAAAAGTATCCGAAACTATGCTTTGTTAAGAAGTCAGATGGTTGCAGAGAAGTCAGACGGGCAAAATTGTTAGAAGTTAATGGTAGGGTTAGTAATTTGTTTTTGTTGCGTATTTTGCTAACATTTTTGGAAAATGATTATGAAGATTTCAAAAGGAACGACAGAGGAAGCTTTCACTTTAAAATTCTGGTAATAAAACACCCTAAGATTTGTAAAAACTATGAAATTTTCGGAATAAACACAAATAACGAACAGATATTCGCAATAGTAATTTAATTTAATACGCTTTTCAAGATCGCCAATCCTTTCTGTTTAACTGTACAAAATATCGCATTGAAATAATGAAAACTTTCCAAGTTAGAGAATTTTAAAGTCGACAGGGTAAAAAAGGAAAAAAAGCGAACCAGAATGTGTTTTACAAGTGCGAACGGTGGAATCAGAGTGAACATTTCAGATGCGAACGGGAAGGTCATAGGGTTTTAATGAATTCTTTCGCGTTTTTTTTTTGACGATTGTTAGGGTAACCACTGTACATTTTAGATTGGAACTTATCGTCCATCTGACTTTTCTGCAACCATATAACTTCGTTGCAGCCGGTTGATCAGTGTGGTTAATATCCTTGCATTGTAACTGTGTCCTGTAAGTTCGTACTTTAAATGGCATACCTGTACAATTGGGTACGTGTTAACTTTAATGTTTAATTTATTTAGGTGGGGTCTATGCGTTGAGGGCAGTGGGCAGTGGTTGCGAACCGTAAGCAATAGACTCTGCTATGTAATCCAGTTGTGGGACAGTTTCCAGCATTATTCTACTGGGACTTGCGAGTATGTATTGCTATTCTTTAACATTTCCATTACATGTATTATTTACTTATGCATCACGTAAATAATACTCATTCGCGGACAGCTTCACAGTGACATAAAAGTGTGACAGGTTGTTTATTACCTGCAGTCAAGGTCGACAAGTTCAGTGAATTCAAATCAGCTGAACATATGGAAATTTAAAAGGATTTGAGACGATATGAAAGTATATTGGGTGTCAGTCCAAACACTAATATAACAATCATTATAATGAGTTTCATTTTCATATCCAATGTGCTGTTGTTCTAAATTATTGTTTGGGTTGCTTGTTTCAGCCAAAGGTGTTTCTGCAGTAGCTTGAGCAATTTAAATAACGCGTCAATTGTATATCATTAGAATTTGCATTTTTAGTGGTAAACAACAATACCTTACTTTTCAAAATCGGTTGAGAAATACATATTTTACAGCAAAAATGGTTTTTAGTGGGGCTTTTTCCATGTAAATTCATTCTTGCTGGGACAGCAGAAAATTAAGAAATCTCAAATAATTTCAGCTAGCCCTTATATTTTGCTATAAAGCTTTCAGAATGTCTTAATTTACATTAATTTAATCCAACACATTGAAAGCATTTTTGGATAAAAATTCTAAAAAGAAAATTAAATAAAATAATGCAAATTTTGATTGAAAATGCCCTATCAAAAATGTTTCGCCTATGAATTTTTTATTTTTTTACCGATTGTGAAAGTAAGGTATTTTTATTAACCCTTAAAAATGTTTTGTTTAATGATATACATCTTGTTTAGGTCCTAGTTGAATTTTGTCTTAAAAGTAAAAATAAAATAAAATTGATTGCGCACGATTTGATAATTGATAATGAGAACACTGGACTACTCGTCGAGCTTGTGTTGTATAAATCGTTTACTAATTAAATGCCTCTCATGACTAATTGTTTTTATGATTGACCTACACTTCATTTGAACTACATTAATATACATGTCTTTTCTCTTGCCATTGACATTATTATTTCGGGTCTGTTTGTTAAAATATAGTCTTGAATTCGCTGTCGTTGTATGTGCAAAAGAGGCTTCAATCATGATCAGACTCAATAACACCGAATCTGACACTTTTCTCTCTTGTTAGAGTTTGTTGCTACCAAGGGATCCCATTTTCAAAATGTATTTTATGATATATGATATCAGTATGGACCTATGATAAGATCGTCACTCGGTCCATAGAACCAAGTTATATACCGAATCAAAGTCCATAATTATTTAATAGAATTGATAAATCCAAAATAAAATTACCCACATATCAAGGACGCTTATTTAAATGTACAGTCTTCAGTTTCTATTTCATGTTAAAATTAATAACACTTTTATATATCACTTGTCAACGTACCTCGTACAGGTCCGAATCATGAAGAAACGGTCATGGCATAGTCTTGATCATCTTCGACGCTTGATTGTAAATACAAACGCCTTGTCCGTATTCATAACTGCATGTTGAGACGGGCTATATTTTACAGAATCACCCCAGTAACGCGGGAGTTATTATCCTTTAATTGATAAAAATGCTTAATTCTGTCCGTCCACAGACATATATTGATAACCGCTTGTTTGACTTTCATTAAACTTGATTATAATGTTTATCCAAATAGTGGGATGTGACGCGGCAAATTTATTTCAGAATCGTCCCGGTAACGCCGGAGTTACTGCTCTTAACTTGGTAAAAAATCTTAATTCTGTCCGTCCACAGTCATATCTTGATAACCGCTGTTCAATTTTCATCAAACTTGAGTATAATGTTTATCCCAATAGAGGCATGTGACGCAGGAAATTTATTTCGGAATCGTCCTAGTAACGCCGTAGTTATTGCCCTGAAATTGATAAATGTCCTTTTGAATTATTCCGGTCGTGGGTTGAAATCTCACTGGAGGCAAATATACATATATTATTTTTTTAAAAAAAAAATCCATAAAAAAACCTTGGTTGATGGGTTCAATTTTTTTAATTATTTCTTTCATTATTATTATTATTTTTTTTTATTTTTTTTTTTTATTTTTTTTTTTATTTGATTTTTTTTCTCGTAAGAAACCATGGTTCATGGGTTCAATTTTTCTTTAATTGGGAGCTTAGGGGCCTTTTTGGATCAGTTTTCCATAGAGTTATAGGGATGAACCTCAAAAATCTTCTTCTCTGAAACCACAAGAGATAAATGTTTAATATGTGTTATTTATTATAAACTTATGGATCCTCTACCAATTTTGTTCAAATGGGATCAAATTTGGCTCCGCCCCAGTGGTCACAGTTTTACATAAACTTATATATGGGGAAAAACTTTAACAATCTTCTTCTCTGAAACTACAAAAGTCAAAGGTTTACTGCTTTGTATTTACACTCAGCTTACGGTTATCTACCAAGTTTGTTTGAATGGTGACCTTGGGGTCAAATTTGGCCCAACCTCAGTGGTCACATGTTTTACATAGACGTATATAGGGAAACCTGAAAAGATCTTCTCTAAAACTACAGGAGCCAACAGTTTAATATTTTGTATTTACACTCAGCTTATGGTCCTCTACCAAGTTTGACGAAAGGTGACAGTGGGGTGAAATTTGACTCTGCCCCTGGGTCACATGTCAAATTTGGTTTGAGTGTTTATATTAACGGAAGTTTGATTTGTTTTAAAGCGAGCCAATCTGATAGTAGCCGTAGTAATGAGATGAAGTAATCAGATTGATAAATATCATATGGCCAAGTAATTAAAATGTAATTACTGATATACAATTCTACATCTCTTGTATATATTACATGTATTACTATATTATATACAGCGGCTAATTTACACCCAGTCCAGCCCTTTAGTCCCACTATAAAAGTCAATACCTTAAAATGGTACATCATTTGTTGAACTCTACTATGGTGATGAATTTCAAAAATACCTATATCTAGTAGATATTCGAATTTATGAAGGGTCAAGGTCATGATACATACTAATTAAAAAACAAACATTTCTTCCATTCGAGGATAATACATCATTCGGGGCGGGGGCATATCAATTCATCGAATTTGCATGCTCCTTTTTATTATTGAAGTATTTCTGACCATCCGCATTTAGATCGTCGATATAATGATGATGTTTCCCTCTTTGTTTATTTATAGATTTACTGTCTTTCTGCCTTTCTCTATATCTTGGATAGCAGGTGTTTCTGTATCAGCCAATCAGAAACTATACCAGAATCTCGGGAAAAGTCAAAATTTGTTTAGGAGAACTGTTCTAAACGTTTGTCTTAAAAAAAGCAAGCGTCGCAGAAGATCTAGACTAGTCGTGTGAGGGCATTTGAGGCAATGCGAGAAAAGGAATGTTGTCACTTCCATATTCTATTTCAGCTCTGTCGATGTACCATGCAGTTGTAATGGCCAGTGTCAACAGCAGTCTGCGTGGATATCTTTACTAGCGTGGTGTCCATCTCCATGGACTCTTAAATTCGAACAATTCAAAATCGATTCATATTGTGCATGTGTTAATTGAATATATACGTGAATGGAAATGTTTATGTATATATGTATACATATATATACTCGGTACAATATAACTATGTATAGACATTTCTAAAGTTTGACTCCTTCAACTTTCAACTTTCAACAACAGTAATAAACTATTTCTATATATCAATTTAGATGTGGGGTTAAGAAGCGCATTTCCTGTGAGGTTTAGTGAAATGTTTTCAAATCTGTAAATGAAATGTGCACACCCGATAATAGATTTAAATTCCGAAAAAAACACAAATCTAACAAATCGAATATGTTTTGCATGTATCAGCCATATCTGCTTTTCAAAGTTTGACCTGGGTTAATCAGGATTCAGTTTAAAACAATTATGCGAGCTAACGTTTCAGAAATAATTGCCAATAAATATTCATAAGCAAGACGTAGAAATCATTTATCTCAATTAACGTTGCCAATATGAACACGCATGTTTAAAAATCGTATTATTAAAAGTCAATATGATACGTTTAAATTAACAACAATAAAAACAACAACAACGTTTTCAGTTTTTATTTGAACTCAGTGTAATCGTAATTGTCTTATCAGCAGCACCAGTAGATTAATGGAATAATATATAACGCACTTTTTTTAAGTAAAACATAACCGTTCAACTCAACATCAACGTAGACCAAACTGTTCAGATAATTTACTCAGAAATGAGTAGTAAAAGAGTAAATATTTTATATTTTGCCGGGTATATGTATATGTGTGGGATGGAATACAATAAAAGGTCTTCAATCTACTTGAATCTGTGTTATAGTTATGTACATCCCATCTCTGCCACACCCCTTTCTCTGAGCACATAATATATATATCTACTGAAGGAAAAAAGAAACCAACTCGGGCATTTCCGCTATATAATGTATACACTTAATTTCAAGATGTTTTGTAAAACATGGGTTGCAAAGTTAGAGAAAAGGCAATACCGTACTGATGTATACCTTTTAATAAATTCATAAATTTTGAAGTTCCGCTTTGAAAATTGAAACCATTTCAGTAAGATATTTAATGTAAATAGATAGCAAAATGATACAGACTGAGTTTTCTTCCCTGTTTGGGCTTAACCCGTAATATATCAATACATAATGACTCTTTGAAGGGATAACATTTGGTTTATGATAGCATAATTTCTCAAATTAAAATACTTTTGACATGCATATTTATTTATTCGACGTATTATAGCGCAATTGCTTTAATTAAAACATATTTGTCCTGCACGCTTATTTATTTGAAGTATTGCAGCATAATTGGTCAAATTAAAATATCTATGACATGCGTGTTTATTTATTCAAAATGTTAAAGCATAATTGCTCAAAATAAAATATAGTTGATATGCATGGAAATTGATAGTTACTATTTATTACATATAGTTGTTGATAGTAAGAATAACTATAAAAGTCGAACAGGAAATGTAGCATTCACAGAACACAGTCAATTAAAACGAGCACCAATTACAATCTGAATAAGCATGGCGTGCGAAATAACAAACACAAACGGGCTGCCAATAGGACTACCGCCTTGGAACGGTTCCGGTAAAGCAGGAGATTGTAAATAAAAATCCCCGCTAGTTTATATACTTTAACAAACAAGGCAGCATTTATAGACACTAATAACATATAAGTGTAACACAAAGATAATCATATATGTATATATATATAAATAAAAACTCTAGCAAGTATATTTATGCCGTTGCTTTCGGCCTTGCGACCTTCCTCAGTGGCGTATTTATTAACATTGAATATACACGGTAAACCGGAACTGACGTAACGTTATTAAGCGACGTCGTTTTGGCACGCTATTCCTTAGTCAGCCTACTAGACTCCGCAACCGCCTCAAAAAAGAGGTGATAACACGACGTTTCGGAGACACGTCCGATGCGGTTGCGGAGAGTAAATTGAAGCAGAACGTTAAGTGTGAATTTAATATTTTCGTTTTTTTCGGCCCTAACCCGATCTTTTTCAAAAATCAGGGAATGTGTACGATGTAGGAATGTTTTCCCTTCCTGATTCATGTGTTGGTTTCGAAATATATTGAAAAATGTGGTCTGTAGAATTGTCATAAGTCAATCGACGAGTGTAATTTTCTCAACTGGACATGGTTTTTACTCCGTTTTTCTGCTGCTTTAAGGAGGTTAACTTGGGAAGGACGTAGTGCTGAGATTTTTTTAAAATTCATATTTAAAGCTTCTTCGGTATAATTTAGATTCAACATTATCAAAAAAAGGCTAGGTCACAACACTTTTTTTCCGACTAGACGTCATTGAAGAAGGCACATATTTCTAACTTCAAAACTTCACTAAAAAGTCGAAAAATATAGTCGTTGAACATTTTCACAATTGTATTCATAACATTACGTTTATTGAAAAACAACAATTAATTTTCAATTGCATATATACATATCTTTCAAATCATACAAAAACAACTGTAATCCTCTTTCGTCTTTTTACTTTAAAAAGCAAACATATATGGACCGTACCCCACCCACTTTTGTTTTTACCGAAAAATTAATTCAAGATAAAAAATTATGTTCTAATGATCAACTTTTTTTAAAACTTGTATATGTCAAGGTCCTATGACATTTCTTTCACAATAAGTAAAAAAAAATATAGGTCATCAGGCTTCTAATGATTTTTTTATTAAAAATTCTTTAAATTACACCCATTTTGAAGTTATTTTGACATTTTCAATGTAAAATACTGTACACACAATATTGACATGGAGATCGAAAATAAAGTTAGCTCAGTATCTACCTTTATATATGTATTCCACTACTGAAAAACAAAAATTGGACTTATTCTATAGCAAAAGTATAAATTCTACACAGAGCTACCCATACCCCCTATATTTTTGTCAACAAATGATGAAAAAAAATGAAAAAATAAATTTGCCTAAAATTTGGTATGTTTACATCTTAAATCCTATATTATATCCATATCTACTAGAATGGAAAAAATGAAATAATTCTGTTGTCAAATAAAACTATGATTTAAAAAATAAAATGTTTAGACTTGAAGATGTCAAAACTTGCCCAGCCAACATCCTTAAGAGAAATCTGCCCACGAATGAGGTATATGAATTTGAAATCACCTATCTTTCATCGCTCAATGAAAAAAATTCAATCGAATATAAATTGAAAAGAATTATGGTCATTTTTTATGAAGAGGCAGTGTCGCAGAGTAAGAGGCGGATTCGGAGAGGAAGAGGCGGTTTCGGAGACATATACTCTATATAATAGATTTATACTGATTTTAATTGACAAGTAATGTATCAATACAATTGTTTATGATGAATTATTTGTGCAAATACTTGTTACTGGTCCTACCCATCATTGAACAATAAGTCTTAGTCGCTACTAATTTTACCGAATCTTCCGTAAAATCAACGATGCAACCTACAGTTGATCTGATCCGAAATCGCTTAATAGATGCAAATGAATTCTAAATAAAATAAAATTTCTATATAAAAAGATCGGACAGGGAAAGTAGCATTCAAGGAGGACAGTCAACCACAAAACACAGAAACAAACACACAAACAGACAAACAAGAAGGCGAAAGCAATAATAAATGCAAACGACATCACAAACACAAAAGGGTTGACAATAGGGCTACCGCCTTGGAACGGTCAGTGGCAAAGTAGGCCACTGGGGGTTTAAACCGGTTCTAGGGTGCACCAAACCTCACACTTACCCTAATTCATCCCATTAAAACAGGACAGTGTAAATAAAGAAATCCCCGCCATGATCTAATCTCTAACCAACAAGGCAGCATCAATAGGCAATATAAGTAAAACACAAATATGCTCGTGTAAATATAATACAAAAAAAACAATAGCCAAAGCCGATCTTATACCTTTTATTATCATCCTAATAATTATTTACCGAGGACCAGATTCCCAGAAATATATTTTTAGCTATAAGGTCCGCAACAATGTGCAAGTATCGCCAAGTATTGACTGTGTTAGGCATGAAATGGAACAACTTTTTTTGATTTGCCAAATTACACAATAACTACAATTTACGTAATGTATACCAAACTGCATTGTATGTATAACACAAACGTGTAATTCAAACTAAAGTAGAAATATATTAACTTTAAACAAAAAACATTTTATAAAATTGTGATTCTTTGTGATTCATTCAATGATCTCTCGTTTTATATAGTTTTTTTTATTTGTTTAAACCAAAAAAAAAGATGAAAATACAATCACGTTATTTTGTGCTATTTATGTAAGTTAGCTAAAGCGGTGTATATGTGCACTTTATTATGTTCAGGTTAAGCAGATGGTTTGAAGAGGTACGGTACTTAATACAGTAAGTACAGTTCAGTAAATAATATCATCGAATTGCCAATTAAATGGTCGTTGGTTTGATCCCTGAGAGGCGCATACATTTCTACGTGACGACTTTATCTAGGACATTGTGTGTATCAACTTAATTATGTGGGAATGTTGGCATTTACTTGGTCTGTTACACACCTGCGAACGACTTTGTGGTTTTCTGACTACCAGAATATATTGAACCAAAACAAACAAACAAACAAACGTTCATACAATATTCAAACACAACCGTTACCATTTTCTATATAGACAAAGAAGAAAAACAACCGCACTCAAGCACATTCTCGCCATTTATGATGTAATGACGTCGTTCAAGACGCGCAAGAGAAACGAGTGCCAAATGTTTACTAACAATAAACGATTGTGAGTGTGTTATAATCGAAATAATATACCTCGCACTATGGGTGACCGGAGCAAATCTAAATTAGTATCATTTTTTTCTTTTAAACGAAATGATACACTGTTGTAAATTTTAAACGATATCAGAAAAAATGACTTTTTAAAATATTCTCATCTTTCAAGCTCGTTCCAGAATTTTCCTCGATAAAACGTAATTAATACTGGAAACAACGAAGACATCTGAAAACTATAGGAAGCACACTTTATTAGTGTTTTCTTTAGAGGTATATTATATGTATAATGCAATAATTTGTTCAGCCTCCAAACCCAAACGGGCTTCCTCGTCTATCTCCGTAAGAATAGACTAAGGTCTAAAAAGGATGACTACACCAAGTGTGATTTGATTTGTGATACGGAAGATTTGGACGAAACAGTAACAACGGCATTTATTGAAACGTATTGAATTCTACAATTTTCACAATAATTGCAAGCGTTTACATATTATTGATCTATGTCTCCGAAACCGCCTCTTACTCTCCGACACCGCCTCTTACTCTCCGACAACGCCTCTTCATAAACAATTGACCATACTTCTTTTCAATTTATATTCGATTGAATTTGTTTCATTGAACGATGAAAGATATGTGATTTCAAAGTCATAGACCTCATTCGTGGGCAGATTTCTCATAAAACAGCAGAAAAACGGAGTAAAGACCATGTCCAGTTGAGAAAATTACACTCGTCGATTGACTTATGACAATTCTACAGACCACATTTTTCAGTATATTTCGAAACCAACACATGAAACAGGAAGGGAAAACATTCCTACATCGTACCACATTCCCCGATTTTGGAAAAGATCGAGTTAGGGCCGAAAACAACGAAAATATTAAATTCACACTTACCGTTGCTGCTTCAATTTACTCTCCGCAACCGCATCGGACGTGTCTCCGAAACGTCGTATTATCACCTCGTTTTGGAGGCGGTTGCGGAGTCAAGTAGGCGTGTTAGTATTGATGCCGTACGGCTTATAAGTTCTGAGCTTATTCTTCCATAAGCCCTCGATTGTTTTTCGGTACATATCTTCCCCATGCTGTTTTTCGAGGCCCATCACCATAAAGGCATTAACGCTATGGCCTTCACTATACAAATGGGCAGCTACCGGATCGTCATGCTTGGTCCTGATTTTGGATAAATTTAGTAGGTGGCGTTGATATAGTGTATCTCCCGTCTCTCAAACATAAATGTAGTTATTGCAGGTCTTGCAAAATACTGCATATACAACGTTGGTAGACTTACAGTCTATATAGTTACGGACGTTGTATACGTTTCCGTCGTTGCCCTGGAACTTATCTGCTTCCATCATGTGCGGGCACAGGGCGCAGCGTTTCGCTCTGGTGCGCTTGTGTTGTTTTTACTAAAAAACAGCTTATTGTATTTTTTATGGACAAGTATGTCCTGAATATTACAGTCCGTCTTAAATAATCGGTGGCTGAGAGAAAATTGCTCTCATTGTGTCCGATGTTTATAGCGTTTACATGTGTTTTCTCAGAATTCAACTCACGTCAGGTAGACCTCGGGAGAAAGTCAAAACTAATGGCACCCGCTTAGATGCTTGCTTATTGCGGTTATATTGAAGAAGATCTTCCCGCTGTTTGTTATCGACCTTCTTTAGCTCTCCTCCACGAAGCTTCCAGCATATCCCCGTCTTTGTGGCTGCGCTCTAATTTCACTCCTGTTGTTTGGTACCGTCCTTCATCGGAGCATATACGCTTTATCTGGACTCCAAGACCATATGGTATGGCCTTCTTCGTAGACTCAGGGTGTGATGATTCTTTGTGGAGGTATAAGTGCTTGTCTGTAAGCTTGGTGAAGAGATCAGTACTGATTACTCCATTAATGATGCTGGTGTGAACGTCTAGGAACTCAAGGCGATCAGTAGAAACTCTGAGCTCCAGCTTGATCCTTGGGTGTATTTGGTTGCCTGATGAATGAAAGTCACGCAAGTGACTTTATACCGTGCGTCCATAATCCCCAGACGTCATCCACAAACCGGAAATAAGCAAGAGGGGCTTTGTTCGTCCGCCTAAAAGGTTCTGACTCCCACACGCCGAGGTAGGTTGATGCGTAATTTATTCCTAGGTGAGACCCAATGGCGGTTCCTTCATTTTGCACATATCGCTTATCACCGAAGGAGATATTATTGTTTTCAAGAACAGTGTCCATCATTCTTAGTACATCCTTTGTGGGCATTGACTTATTTGAGCGTTGGTTAAGAGCCTTTTTGACTGCGCATCTAGCCTCTTTTTTCGGTACACTTGGGTAAAGGGTTTTAACATCTAGCAGAAGATATCTGTATTACTTGGTAAGGGCTCAGTAATGTCACTTAACTTCTTGAGAAAGTCCACACCAAATAAAAGACAACTATAATCTGGTTTCGTAGTAATACAGGTTTGCCTTATCGACAATTCTCTTCGCAATTATATAATCGTATATATTAAAAACAAAAGTCTAGAAAGCCACAATACAAGTACTCAATGACTTGGCAGAAGCCGGAGCAAGCAAAATGAACAAAACATTGAAGTTTGCACGACAAGACAACATTTAAGACAAACATCAAACGCTACCGTCTTTTTGCAGAGTTAGATAGACGTCATCATAGGGTCCACATTCTGTCGGGGTCATCACAAAATCAAAGTGGAATGCATAGTGATGAATTGTAAACTACTAAACCTGCAGTGCGTTGCAAAATGTAAAAAGGTAATAAAATTCAATTGATAAACATTTTGACAAGTTTAATAAAAAAATGTATGAAAATTATTATCGCCAAGGATCTTACGACGTTTGTAAAATCACGTGGCCTTAGAAGTCAGGATGGGTTGAATTACTTCAATATTGTTATTTTTACATCCTACAGGGATTGTATGACATTCATTGATCCAGTTTTCCTTAAACACGTGTGTTTCATGTTTTTGTGTTTTGTGGTTGACTGTCGTCCTTGAATGCTGCTTTCCCTGTCCGATATTTTCACCCTTCTTTGTATGCACAATTGTGTTGTTTGTGCCGTGTGGCGACCGTAAAATGTCTCCCCGTACATCCAATCAATATTGTTATTTTTACATCCTACAGGGATTGTATGCCATTCATTGATCCAGTTTTCCTTAAACACGTGTGTTTCATGTTTTTGTGTTTTGTGGTTGACTGTCGTCCTTGAATGCTGCTTTCCCTGTCCGATATTTTCACCCCTTCTTTGTATGCACAATTGTGTTGTTTGTGCCGTGTGGCGACCGTTTAAAAGTCTCCCGTACATCCAATCAATATTGTTATTTTTTACATCCTACAGGGATTGTATGACATTCATTGATCCAGTTTTCCTTAAACACGTGCGTTTCATGTTTTTGTGTTTTGTGGTTGACTTTCGTTCTTGAATGCTGCTTTCCCTGTCCGATATTTTCACCCTTCTTTGTATGCACAATTGTGTTGTTTGTGCCGTGTGGCGACCGTAAAAAGTCTCCCTGTACATCCAATCAATATTGTTATTTTTACATCCTACAGGGATTGTATGACATTCATTGATCCAGTTTTCCTTAAACACGTGTGTTTCATGTTTTTGTGTTTTGTGTTTGATGGTCGACGTCTTGAATGCTGCTTTCCCTGTCCGATATTTTCACCCTTCTTTATATTTCACAGTATAATGTACATTTGTAACACTACGTCCTGGCCATTGTACTTAACCTAATAACAGTTTGTAAATGTAACACAATTAGAGTTAAGTACACCCCTGTTAATCTGTATCATAACTGATCATGCAATTGGAGTTTCCTAATACTGTCAATTAGTTGTTGGTTATGATGACGATCGATGAGTAGATCTATGACCGGCATAGGTAACAGGTTAATTTATGGGAAATGACGTAGGTTATTATAATTCGAACATGCGTCGTCCAAAACAGGCGATACCAGTAGAGAGGAATGCGATGACGTAGATTGGAACAGTTCCAGGATCGTTAGCCGCATTCCATCCATACGTCATGGCTTATCTCAAAGTTTGAGATATTTCCAGCTACATACCATTATATTGACGTCATCACCTCCGAAGCCATGGTTAAATAAGGAGGCATGTTTCGCCCATATGATGTTACCTAATCGTTATATTTGGGTAGGACGTTATGCACTTTACTTCGGGTTTACCAAATTTGGTTATAACTTCTAACTTATTCTTAGAAATCCCTCCACCAGTTCTAGGAATTAATGAACTACGTAGGAAAGTCTGTATGCTCGACTGTATATAAGAGAGAGCGGGAGTCGGTGGTTAAAGAGTGTAGAGTCAGTTTCAATACTTGTATACACAAGATGGATTCCTGCAGTCTAAGATAGGGTGTGGGATAAGTTGAACTATACTATGGAAGCCAGTATAGAAGGGCAGTCATCGTAACATATTAATTGGAAGATTTGGACCTTTGAAAGTTTCTAAATACTATTATACTTTGTGAACCTAAGACAATTATACTTTGTGAACCTAAGACATTTAATAATAGGGACTATTTAAGTAATCAACAAATGGACGTACTGAAAAACCACTATACGAAACGGATATGGATCGTATAAGTGAGAGAGAGAGAGAAGAGTATTATATATTAGATGGGAAAAAAACATGTATACAGTGCTATAGTTTACAAAAACTCAAGCCGGCTTTCGGCTAACGCCTTCATCAGGAGTACACACAAACACGAAAATAACAAATACGAAACAAAAAACACTAAAATACACGGCAGTTTAAATAAAACTCTTGAGAAACAACTTATCGTTTGGCAGTGTTGCAGAAACTGTTTTCTTTTGAATAGACACTCTGGAGCCAAAAGTGATACTAATAAAAGACATATCTGGTTGGATGAGGGAAGAACTGTACCCTGACATTTAGTTATGAAGAGAGAGTAAAAATGTGAAAAAGATAACACAAGCCCTACCTCAAAAGCTTAAACCTAAAATCGATACTGCAGGATAAAGTATAAAGCAACTCCAAAGCTAGTGAAAACAATGACTAAGGCTAACAATAAAATAAAATAAATGGAGATAGTTTGATCAAGGGAAGTAACAAAAGTGACGTAATAATAAGAACATTGCTGGTTGGATTAAAGTGAAATTGTACGCTGACAATTATGAGAAGAGAGTATGTGAGTGAATGACCCTACTTCTATACATGAGATAAAGAATCGATACTGCAGGATATAGCAAAAACAACTCCAAAGTTAATTGAATAAGGCTAAAATAATATATAAATGGAGAAAATTGGATCAAGGGAAGTAATAAAAACCGGAGTATGTGTGTTTACATTTATATATTCTGTAAGATGTATCTAGTCCCCCTTTGTTGATTCCTACTGGATGTTTTGTGTTAAGCGTCTTATCCAGTACGTTTCACGCAATTTACGTTCTGCGTCGGTCCAATTTGGATTGTGTTCGATGCATGTCAGAGACAAGTCGTTGAACGTGTGGCCTTCTGAACTGAAGTGTTCGGCCGCTGGCGACCTAGCAAACCTACGTAAATTTACCAATCGGAGCGATGAGGTTAAATCGGAGGTTCAACGCCTGCTTTGTATACCCCCGAGCTCAGTAGAGATATACCCGGTTTGCTAGGTCGCCAGCGGCCGAACACTTCAGTTCAGAAGGCCACACGTTCAACGACTTGGTCGCTGACATGCATCGAACCACAATCCAAATTGGGACGCGACGCAGAACGTAAATTGCCTATGAAACGTACTGGATAAGACGCTTAAACACAAAACATCCAGTAGGAATCAACAAAGGGGACTAGATACATCTTACAGAATATATAAATGTAAACACACATACTCCGGTTTTTATTACTTCCCTTGATCCAATTTTCTCCATTTATATATTATTTTAGCCTTATTCAATTAACTTTGGAGTTTGTTTTTGCTATATCCTGCACGTATCGATTCTTTGTCTTATGTATAGAAGTAGGGTCATTCACTCACATACTCTCTTCTCAATAACTAATAATAAATGTCAGCGTACAATTTCACTTTAATCCAAACAGCAATGTTCTATTATTAGTACTTTTGTTACTTCCCTTGATCAAAATATCCTCCATTTATTTAATTAATTTGTTTAGGCCTTAGTCATTGTTTTCACTAGCTTTGGAGTTGCTTTTATACTTTATCCTGCAGTATCGATTTTAGGTTTAAGCTTTTGAGGTAGGGCTTGTGTTATCTTTTTCACATTTTTACTCTCTCTTCATAACTAAATGTCAGGGTACAGTTCTTCCCTCATCCAACCAGATATGTTCTTTTATTAGTATCACATTTGGCTCCAGAGTGTCTATTCAAAAAAACAGTTTCTGCAACACTGCCAAACGATAAGTTGTTTCTCAACGAGTTTTATTTAAACTGCCGTGTATTTTAGTGTTTTTTGTTTCGTATTTGTTATTTTCGTGTTTGTGTACTCTGATGAAGGCGTTAGCCGAAAGCGCTTGAGGTTTTTGTAACTATAGCACTGTATAAATGTTTTTTTCCCCATCTATTAATTTATTCCAACATTTTCGTATCCCCTCGGGGATCCAGTGCTTTTGAAAGGTATTTTGTAGATGTATGTATTTTCTCACCCTTATATATATATATATATATATAAATATATATATATATATATTAATATATATACAGGGAGAAATATTGTGAACTACCAAGGACAGACAACCTCGGACGAACTACGGCAGGGCGCCTAGCTATAACGAGATACACAGAACTCAAGCGTATGCATTCACTCCTTAAAAAAGCGTAGCCTGCAACACACGTTGATGAACTGTATCTCTACATCATAACACACTCGTCTGGAGGCACAATTAACACCGAATACATATATAACAGGATGTTATATATATATAACAGGATGTTCATAGCTAATTATGAATGTGTAATTATTCGGACTGATTTATATGTACCAATAAATTATGGAAATCACAACGCGAAGTCCGGACCTTGTTACTAAATGTACCAAGCATAGCATACATCCCCGTAGTGCTACACATTTCTCAATAATCAAACCCATGACAAGCCCTTAGCCTGAATCCTTGAGCAAAAATAAATCACATCGTCATTGTGTCATACATTTCTTAGAAGACAATGAAATTACCCGTATTTCCACACCAAATAAAATTATCAAAAACATTTTCTGAACAACTTTACTCCCATTTCTTTAAGATTACCCCACCCCTCAAAATATGCTGAAAAAGAAATTTTAGCAATTTATCAAATGTCAATAAATAAATAAAAAAGAATTTTCCTTAGCATATTAGGGTAGCAAACTGTCAACATAATGAAACAGTGTAAAGTCAAATCCAAGAATTACACCAATGGTTAGATTTTAAATGGTAAAAAGCCCACCTCAAACTTTGAAAATCCTACTAAAATTGCATATATCAACCGCAAGACACATGGGATCTTGAGATATCGCAAGTTAGATATCTCACGATTAGTTGCGATACATCTAGAGAAATTGTAAGATATCTCTCCATTTATTTTGAGATATGAATGACTCAAGACACATTGAGATATCTCAAGATAATTATCTCAAAATGACTTAGGATATCTCAATACAGTTATCTCAAGATAAATTGAGATATACATTGCGATATCTTGAGATATCTCAAGACACGTATCTCAAGATAAATTGAGATATCTCAAGATAAAAGGTGATATCTCAACAAGGAGTATCTCAAGATAAATTAAACATATATTGAGATATCTCCAGATACTGTTACGCGCTTGGATAGCTGACTGTTTATATTTGTACTTTTATGTTTTGGTAGCTGGTCGTTTATTTTTGTTTACTTTGTGTATATATATCTCAGGGAGATCAGTCAAAACTCATATTGACTCCAGCATGTGTTTCAATAATTTACTCATTGATCGGGGAAACACATTAAACACAATGATTGGTTCAACTATATATTTTATTTATCTCTAAGATTTTAATAGTAAATATATGTATTTATATATCATCTGATATAAATAACTGATCAACAGGTCTGATTATAAAATAATGATGCTTGAATATTCCAATGCTTTTTATGACAATATAGGCCGAGGGACTTTAATTTCAAATATACAATCCCTTTATCTTAACTTTTCAGGTTTATTTAAATAGTTCTACTTTAAATAAAATGTTTCAGCTAAAATGTGTTCTCTTTCTTTATGTATGATTCTCTATATGTTAGATCTATATCAAGCGTCACAGACATCTCCCTCCTCCATTTTTAAAGCGAGAGGAGCTTATATACCCACACAAGTACACAACCAAACAGTGTGCAGAACACACAAAATAACTGTGCGCACATAAAATACGTGCGTAACACAATTACAATCGGTGTACACATGTCAACTTTGTGCGCACACAAAACAGGTGTGCACTACCAATATACTTTAATTAAATCTCTAAAAAGAATTAAAGATAATTATTACTCGGTGTAGATCAATAGATATTTGTAATAATTACACGACTCTTAGATCAAATTTCCTTTTAATGCCTTTGGTGGCATAATTTGCTCACACAAAAATGTTGACATCTTTTATGAATGATAGCTTCTAAAAGGTAACTATAGTAAACAACCCATAATGCACTGCAAAAATACGTCCCGAGATGGCCGACGTGAAGCTGATGCACAATACACACCATGAAATATCCAATAGATATACTGCTGAAACAGACGTAACTTAGTCACGGTAAAGTTTACTATACTCAGTTATAAACATACCATCGATTAAAATCATAAATACAACATATCATATCCTGAATGGCGCATTATTGATACTGTTTACTTAACATTTCATGAGGTTGAATTTATCGGCATGTACAATAGAAATTCGTAAACAAATCCCAAGTGATATATGAAAATGTTCATCCTCTAATAACAATAAATAATGTTACTTCGACATCTTAATACCAGGATATTACAATACGGTTCATCGCGGAGTATTACAATATACATATTTTACTGAGTTGTCCATAATCTGGGTTTCGTAGTAATGCCGGTTAGATATGGTATACAAATATGTTGAAATACAGACAAAAAATACTTCATTTGACTGTTTTAGTAAAAAAAGGTCGGACCCTTAATGGGGCACACCACAGTTTAATGTACATTTCTCAATAATCAAACCCATGACAAGCCCTTAGCCTGAATCATTATGCAAAAATAAATCACATCATCATTGTGTCATACATTTCTTAGAAGACAATGAAATTACCCATGTTTCCACACCAAAAACATTTTCTGTACAACATTAGTCCCATTTCTTTAAGATTAGCCCACCCCTCAAAATATGCTGAAAAAGCAATATGAGCAATAAATCAAATGTTAATAAATTTTTATTTTTTTCCTAAGCATATCAAGGTCATTTCTGCACTCATCATGCTCTTGCATATCAGGAAAAGATAAATTTTATATACCTTCTCCGGCTTTTTAAAAAGTTGTTCCATGCTGATCAGTCAAAATCAGCCATTTTACCTACTTTATGGAAGTTTTTGATAGTTTCGCATTTTTCTATTTATAGCCGCCAAAACCCCCAAATAATGCATATTCCAATACATCAAAATAAACTTAAAAGTACTCAAAACTGAAAAAACATCAAACATGTGCTTCATAATTATTATAAATACCATCCATGGACCTAAAAGATGCTTAGTTGATTTCTTTCTGATTTACACCATGGACGTTTGTGCGAAACTGAGGAGTGCCCCCTTAAGGGAAAGTTGTCGGTTAAAAAAATCGAAACGCCCTTTTTTCAATGTTCGGACACTGAAATAGTCTGTTTAACAGCTTTTTTGCAAACGTTTTTCTTTCGGTCTGTCTTTTTTCCTTAGCATGAAAAAGGTCTGAAATGTCAGAAGTCATTTCCACACTAAAATATTGCCTCCTATAACATATATATCAAGCCGCTATATTATGCAATTGTTTTATTTAAACCCGACAAGACATAATGCCATCATGTGACATGAAGTCATGCCACATGCTATTCTATGTTTAACGTCATCTTACTATGATATCAAAATACCACAGTAACCAGTACTTTAATGGGACATTACCATTAGCAAACTGTCAATAAAATGAAACAGTGTAAAGGCAAACCCAATAATTACATCAATGGTTAGTGTTTAAATGGCAAAAAGCCCACCTCAAACTTAGAAAATCCCACTAAAATCGCATATACCAACCGCAAGACACATGGGATCATCAGATATCGCAAGTTAGATATCTACACAATAATATATAATACAGTTGTGGTGACTACTCCTCTGAAACTACTTAATGGTTTGTTATGAAACTTTATTGGAATGTTGCCCATAAGGACAAGTTGATAGCAGCAAAAATTCTAAGGTTAATGTGAAATCCAAGATTGCTGTCAAAGCTAAAATAGAAGTTAGTAGCGATTCTCCAAAACTATAAGTGATATTTATATTATTAAAATGATTAGCATGGCCCTAATATTGGTTCTTGATGAAAAAGCCAGCAAAGCTAATGGGATGACGTATTGTCGTCCGTCGTCCATCCGTTAACGTTTGCCTTTGTGAACACTCTAGCCCCTCCATTTTACAGGCGATCTTAACCAAACATGACCATTAATATTAATGAGAGCTCGGAAAGAATGTTAAATCGGTCAAATTGGATCAGTAACGACAAAGTTATAACCCTTGTTCCATTTTCTGCCTTTTGAACACTCTAGCACCTTCATTTATTATATTGATCTTTACAAAACTTTCACAGATTAGGTTAATAGCAATGAAATCTTGGACGAGTTTCGGAAAACCAGCTAAATCGGAATAGTAACAGCAGAGGTATTGCTCTTGATATTTTGAGAAAAAGGCCATTTTCTGCCTCTGTGAACACCTAGCTACACCTTTATTTATTATTGTTCTTTACCTAAATTTGCACATATTTTTAATAGGTGAAGTAATCGTAGA